>VWZF01001290.1:467841-622443 GCA_013396755.1 Sclerurus mexicanus
GTGGTGACGGTGGGTGCAGGGGCTGTAGTGACGGTGGGTGCAGGGGCTGTGGTGACGGTGGGTGCAGGGGCTGTGGTGAGGGTGAGTGCAGGGGCTGTGGTGAGAGTGAGTGCAGGGACTGTAGTGAGGGTGCAGCCGCCGCAGGGCCTTAAGCCATTTAGCATTGCCAGTTAAAGGTATGCCTTTTTTCCCTTGCATTACAGATACTTTATAGGATCTCTGTTACTTAAAATAATTTTTAGCAGATTATACCTAGTGTTGCGGTTGCTGTGAGGCCAGCCTGTTCCTAAACATGCTAAAATTGCTTTTGAAAACTATGTTGGGGCACATTCTGACAGTTGCTAGCCTTTGGTGTTTTATAGGTGAGCAAATAATGGAATATTTCTGAACATTGCTTCTGCATTTGCTTCCCATGATGCTTTTTTAGAATTAGAAGACACTTATGTTTCTTAAAGGATGTGTGTGTTTCTTCTTCCATCTTGACCACAAGACAGACAGATAGTCAAGGGATAGTTTGTTCATACTTCTTCCACATAAATAAGGCTATGCAGACATGTAATATATTGTCAGTTTGAGTAGATTTGTTTTGAAAGATTCTTAGTGATTCTTTATAGCATCCTTTTTATAGGATTATTTTATGTATCGATAGCATACTTTTTTTAACCCCGCTCCTTTCATAGGTGGAATCTGCTGAAATTAGTACTCCTGTGACTAGGAGGATGACTACAAGAAGAACTAAATCAATTCATAAGCCAGAGGTGATTCAGGAATCTCAGTTTGAAGAGTTGGAACATGCAGAAACCAAGTCAGATGTCAGTGATAGCTCAGAGATGCAGATTACTAGGAATGAGAACACAACTGTTCATTCAACACAATCAGTTGCTGAACCACAAGTTGATGGCGATATGTCAGAAACAGAATCAAACTGCTCTTCTGTGTCTGGTCTCCAGACACCTTTGTTTGTAAGAGTAACACGAAGACGACAGATTGTAATTCCTTACCAGCCAGATTCTGCTGACAAAAAAAGACAAGACAGTACAACTTTCGTAAGTAAGTTAAGCAGGATTCTGGATGCGGATATCTCTGAAGCTGAGTCTTGTTCCTCTGTTGTTTCTGGTGTCCAGATGTCTAACGTTACCAGAACTACAAGAAGCAGGCAAAGCAGAAAGAAATTGCAGCCAGATACAGTTTGCGAAGCTCAGAGTGAAGATACTTCGGATGCAGAATCTTGTTGCCTAAGTTCTCATATGGAACCATCCATTGCTACCAAACGAATTACTAGGAGCATGCAAATGAAATCACAAGCAAAAAATGTTAAGCAGACTGAGAAAAAAATTGTTGCAAAAGATGAGAATTTTACTGAAGACACCATTAAATCTAAGCCTATAATAATTTCTGATTGTAGACCTGCAGAACTTGTCTCTGACACAGGAGATGCTTCCATTGTCATTGAGAGTAATAAAGAACCGAGTTCCCTTCAAAGCAAATGTTTGTCCAAATCTGCTAATACAGCCCAGAGTGAAAACACAAAAGAAGATGTTTTAAATGATGTGACACCTAGCAGTCTTACAGATGTGAAAAAAAGTGACATTAAATCACCTGTGAAAAAAGCAAGAAGAAACACACAGTCCATTGAGGTAGACCATTCAGAAGCAGCATGTGGCCAAATACAAGATCAGAGTAAAATACTTGAGAGGGAAGGGAAATTAGAGCATGTGGATAGTTCTTTGACTGAGTGCATGAGTCCCAAACAATTACTAGAATCCCAAGGGCAAGTTACACCAAATGAAAATAAAAAAAATCCAGAATGCAGAAGAGCAAATGCTGAGGCAGATGCACAGCAGTCTTTCACATGTGCTGATAAATTAAGAAAGGGTAAGCAAGCTAGTGCAGCAAGCAGCCTGCCAAAGGATGTAGCTGTTGCACAGAGAACTGATAGCATTGATAAAAGCAAGATGCTTGAAATTGGTGCAGACAGTGGTGAGGACCAAACAAAAGAATATGAGGTATCCTACAGCAGTGAAAGATCAAGCACTAATAATGATTCTGTTGCATTGTTTCTGAGCAACAGTGAAAGTGATGAATCTGAAAATAGTGATGTGGCAGACATAGATACAGTTGATGAGAATCTGTGTGATAAAAAGTCAGATGAGAGAACTCCTTCCCTCAACAAGCCTTTAAAAAAGAGTCCGCTGCAGGTTGAAGGTCTTTTTGTGATTGATACTGAGCCTGGCATGAGTTCCAACCAAAAGTATTATCTAGATGAAGTAGACCAAGACAGTGATGCTGAAAGTAAGCATGAAGTAACTGAAAAAGGTGAAGAATCAGATTTGGAAGAGGCGGAAGAAGAACTGATAGATGAAGATGACAAAGATGAAGATGATGATTTATTGAAAAATAAGATTGATGTGTAAGTATCTTTCTGGGAGTATCTAAAGTGTTGCCTAAAATCAAAGAAAAATTCTCTGAACAATTTTAGTATAGTTAAGGTGGAGAGCAGGTCTTCAATTGAAGCACTTTAAGGTGCACAAAATACATTAGCCCACACACACGTAGCTTTTACAATTTTTTAGTACTAGCTAATTATCATTATTCTTCTTTCTGAGCTGCAGGTGCACAATGCTGGTTCATGTCCAGCCTCTCATCCACCAGCACCCTCGAGTCCTTCTCAGCATGGTTTCTCTCCCTGTTCCTCCCCCATTCTGTACTGACAATGGGGGTTGGCCTGACACAGGTGCAGCACCTTGTACTTGTTCTTGTGAGATTCCCATGGGCCACCTTCCTGAGCTTGTCCAGCGTGTCCTCAGGATGGCATCCCATCCTTCAAGTGTGTAAACCGCACTGCTCGGCTTGGTGTCATCTCAAATTTGCGGAGGGTGCACTCGATCCCTCTGTCTATGCCATTAATGAAGATATTAAATAATGCTGGTCCCAATACAGACCCCTGGGACCCCTGAAGGACACCACTTGTCAGTGATGTCCACTGGGGCTCTGAGCCATTGACCACTACCCTCTGGATGCAACCATCCAACCACTTTGTTATCCAAGTTTAATAACTTTGCTCCTAGTATGGTTATACAGACAAGGACTTAATACATTCCTACAATGAATTCTAGTTTCTTCATAGTTCTCCTTAAGAGTTGACAGTATTTTAACCACCTCTATGGTTTTGTGGTTGGGTTTTTTTCTCTTTGGCTAGCAAGCTTCTCATTGTATAGAAAAATGCTGGTCATGAGTTCTTTTGGCAAGGTTAAGCAAATTTAAGAATTCCATTTTACAGAGTATATTAATATATAAGAATGCAGTGTCAAAGTTAATATGAAAGATTTGTTGAAGTGATTCCACAGGTATTTTTTAATAAAGTCTCATCTCATATACTGGCGTGAATTACCCCATCATCTGTCACTTACATAGTCTAGATACCAAGACTTAAAGTCATTGCAGAACTGAACATAAATAGGAAGAATAAAAAAACACTTTTTANCCACACACACGTAGCTTTTACAATTTTTTAGTACTAGCTAATTATCATTATTCTTCTTTCTGAGCTGCAGGTGCACAATGCTGGTTCATGTCCAGCCTCTCATCCACCAGCACCCTCGAGTCCTTCTCAGCATGGTTTCTCTCCCTGTTCCTCCCCCATTCTGTACTGACAATGGGGGTTGGCCTGACACAGGTGCAGCACCTTGTACTTGTTCTTGTGAGATTCCCATGGGCCACCTTCCTGAGCTTGTCCAGCGTGTCCTCAGGATGGCATCCCATCCTTCAAGTGTGTAAACCGCACTGCTCGGCTTGGTGTCATCTCAAATTTGCGGAGGGTGCACTCGATCCCTCTGTCTATGCCATTAATGAAGATATTAAATAATGCTGGTCCCAATACAGACCCCTGGGACCCCTGAAGGACACCACTTGTCAGTGATGTCCACTGGGGCTCTGAGCCATTGACCACTACCCTCTGGATGCAACCATCCAACCACTTTGTTATCCAAGTTTAATAACTTTGCTCCTAGTATGGTTATACAGACAAGGACTTAATACATTCCTACAATGAATTCTAGTTTCTTCATAGTTCTCCTTAAGAGTTGACAGTATTTTAACCACCTCTATGGTTTTGTGGTTGGGTTTTTTTCTCTTTGGCTAGCAAGCTTCTCATTGTATAGAAAAATGCTGGTCATGAGTTCTTTTGGCAAGGTTAAGCAAATTTAAGAATTCCATTTTACAGAGTATATTAATATATAAGAATGCAGTGTCAAAGTTAATATGAAAGATTTGTTGAAGTGATTCCACAGGTATTTTTTAATAAAGTCTCATCTCATATACTGGCGTGAATTACCCCATCATCTGTCACTTACATAGTCTAGATACCAAGACTTAAAGTCATTGCAGAACTGAACATAAATAGGAAGAATAAAAAAACACTTTTTCTCAGAGGACAGTAGAAGGATTATCTGCAGGCATGTTACAATATTCTGATAATTAACTACTTCTCTTCTAGTTTACATCTTTCCAGCAGCATAGACCCTGGGCTGAATATCAAGAAGCTTGGAGGTTTATATATTAGTTTTGATGCAAAAAAGCAGAAGCCTAGATCAAGTGTAATTGAACAACTGAAGGGGAAGAAGAAGGATCAGGTAATGTGTTTACAGTTATTCAGTTATCTGTGAGTACAGTAACACAAAGATGATAATTTAACAAGGCTGGTTTGCTTGCATTTAAAGAAGAATCCGTTCTATGGTTTGCTGAGAACTTCCAGTCTTTTTGGCCGAAGTATGGATTTACAGTTGGTTTTAATAGTAAAAGTTTAAATATATGTGACACTTCAGAAACTGAAAAGCAGTGCAAATTCCAGCACTTTCTTGTAAAATAAACCAAAGTTGATTATACCTGCAATTTTGCCTAATGATACATGAGCTGAAGGTCTTCTGGTAAGGTATTTAGTCCCTAGCCAGAATGAATTTCAGTAAATAAAGGTCTCCCTGATTTATTCCACAGCTTTTGCTATCTCCCTTATTCCAGAGCAAGCCAACTGCTTTCTGTTGTTGGCCAGGATTCTGTTTTGAAGATCCCTACTGCACTTTCTGTGGACCAAAGCAGCTCAAGTATTGCATTATAATGCTTCCTTAGATTCTGCATAATTCCTTTAGTAGGTTCTCTAAATACAGTTAAGCAGTAAAATTTGTATCAGTGAGGCGACTGTCTAATGCTAAAAAAAAAATCCTTACAGCTCTTGCAGAAAAGTATAATAACTCCAGACTTTGAAAAAAAGGAATGTGTCCCACCCTTCAGGGAGTCACTTCACCAGCTAAAGAAACAACGCAGGGTAAGTGAAGAGCTGATAATGCCTCAAATAACAAAACAAGCTGTGGTAGAAAGCTTTGTGCTGGGGTTGTGTGCATGTATAAGCCTCACTGGAAGTGGAGTGATGAACTGCAATTTAGTATCATCTTTGAGCTGCCCTGTGAAAAGCAGTCCTTTTAGTCATTAGGACAGTGAAGTGAGAGCCAGTGTTTGGGTGGTACCCCTCTGTCATTGATACAGTGCTGATGACCTTTGTCATAAGCGTCATAAAATACACATTTTAAAGGTACGTATTTACATTCTAAACACTTTATCCATCTTTTGTAGGAAAGTTTCCTGTTCTATCCCGTCCTAGTTCCTGAATGCAAATTCATTTTTCTTGGTATTGCATCCTAGGCAGAGCGAGAGAAAACAACAGGTGATGGCTGGTTTGGTATGAAAGCCCCAGAAATCACAAGTGAACTGAAAAATGATCTAAAAGTTTTGAAGATGAGAGCATCGTTGGACCCTAAGCATTTTTATAAGAAGAATGATAGAGATGGTCTGCCCAAGTACTTCCAGGTGAGGAAGCAGCAGAAGGTGGCATTTTACTGCTGCAGTTTTGAAGAGCTGTTTAAGAATGCCTTTTTTGTAGGTAGCCTCTATGTTGATTTAATTTCATATCTTAATTATTAAACCATTTTGATTACTTGGCTGGAGTTTGCAACTGTTTATATTACAAATGTGTATATGCTAGGCTTTTTTAGTTTTGGCTGATCTCATAGCAGTGAACAAATCTGACTAAATCCATATTCTGAAGCTTCAGGACTAGATTTTTACTGCTGTTTTTCAAGTATTCGTCTTTTTAAACAAGGATGTAGGAAATAAGCGGCATTTATTACTAGCTAATACAGTTTGAATGGAGACACATACCTTTGTGATCAGCCGAAATTTCTGCTGCTGTAGCTCTCAAGTGGTTTGTATAAAGAAAAGAATTATGCAGAAGCTATAGACATAGGCTTCCAGCAATTCTGAATACTTAGCATGCATGAGGAAATGTTTTCATTTCTCAAAATATCACCACTTCACTCTAAAGCACAGGGGAGGTGTTCTCTGTTTTGAAGTTAGAAAAATTCCACATAATTAGATCCATGGAGCTTTGTTTTCACTGCATGAAACATGTACTCCATGTATCTCTACTACCAACCTGAACTATCAGAGCTGACATGCTGGTTGAAAAAAATCTGATGCATTTCAGGATGAAGCCCTTGTATTAAAATAACTGCTCTGTAGTCATGTAGCAAAAACACCATAGTGACAGAGATAGGAAAGAGTTAAGCAGGTCATAAGAGTTCCCTTTCCCTTAAAATGTTTAAAAGTTAAGAACTGAATTTTATTTATAAATAACAGTGTTGATATAGCAGTCCAGCATGGAAAACTGTACAGTCTGAAAGCTCAGGCTCTCCTCTCTGCACTATGCAATAAGACCAAAAATGACTCTGTATACAAAATAGACTTCATTATTTTGGTGCTTTGTGCTTTTGTTAAGCAGCTGTCGTTCTGAGCTGCTCTGTAAGTGCCTTTACATTTGTCACTGAGGATTTAAAAAAAAACCAAACAAAAAAACCACAAAATAATCAACATCTTGATGTACAGTAAGATTGTTTTCATTTTTGGTTTTAGGTTGGAACTGTGGTTGATTCTCCCATTGACTTTTACCATAGTCGAATCCCTAAGAAACAAAGGAAGAGAACAATTGTTGAAGAGCTGCTTGCAGATTCTGAGTTTAGAAGGTATTTTAAAATGGTTTTGTAATTCTAATATTGCATGTAAGAGAGGAGTGTTTTTAACTGTGTAACTTTTTATTGGTTTTATTCAGCTTGTATGGGGTTTTTTTATACTTCAAAGAAAAATTTTTAATCTTTTAGCACTTTGATAGCACTACCGTTTAGAAGGCCTAAGGGACAGGGGATAATTAGACTGAGATAACATGTATTTTATTTTCATAAAAGAGTTTTATCCAACTCAGGTTATCACTATTGGCAGTCACTCTTAAAGACTGTTGCATTTAAAAGCCTCAGTACTGCTCAGTGCACAGTGTCTGTCATAGTAATTGGTTCAGGTACCTGAGAATCTGTATTAGAGGAGCTAGCAGCTCATTCAGTAAGTATATCCTGTTCAGTGTTCATCTTTTGTCAGGTTTCAGTCTTGAGCAGAGTAACGTTTATTATCTTGAGTTGGGTGAGAAGGCAGAATAAAAATGGGTATAATTTGTTCACAGTATTGTCGAAATTGATGAGTCTTCCCCTTAGGAGCAGTAGCAGTGTTTCAGAAAACTGTCCAAAATGGAATTGTATATGCAGTGAAGGACCCCCTACCAAAATTAGGGATTCTTCAATCCAATTTACTTCCAACAAATTTACCTGCATTTATCATTGATCCAACTATTGATTTCCCTTTACCTATGCATAAGTGTATAAAATCAAAATCTGATTCAGAAAATAGAGAGAACTCAATTTGGCAAATTATGTGTGTAGAGTACTTTCCATGTTATCTTTTCTTGAACGTTGGTTTACCATGCTTAAAAATTATCTATTTTGTTCAGATATAATAAAAAGAAGTATCAGGAGATCATGAGTGAAAAAGCAGCTTTTGCAGCAGGGAAGAGGAATCGGAAGAAGAAGAAATTTCACAATTAAGAACTGAAGAAAAATACCAAGCTGGAACAACTTATAAAACTTTTTACAGAATGCTTTGGTTGTGGTGTTTTTTTCCTTTTTTAAGATTGAGGGTGATGTGCAAATCAAGGTTTAGGGAAATTCTTGCAGTGAGAATTTTGTAGGGAGCTTTATGAAATTATCAGGTATTTAATTTAGATTTTAAAATTATTTAAATTTTAAATTTATGGAAGACAATATCTATATAAAAGCATATTGTTAAATCTGAGTACAAAATCCAGCTTCACAGGTTGTGGTCTCAGGCTTCAGTCTTTACATCAATTATTTAGTAAACTCAGTTTAAAGTTAGATGTGTAATTCACTTAGGCATGTGCTGTGTGCCAGAACAAATTTTGCCATGTCTCATCAGAGGTGCTGCTGGCCAACACGGTAATAGAAGGTATTGAAAAATAGTTTGGTTGTGAAGGGTTTATTTCAACACTGACCATAATAGGATTGAGAATGACCTGGAATTCAGTGCCTTTTATATGTACGTGTGTGTATATTATAGATTATATATATAATTTATAAAGATACAAATTACGTATTGTTTAATAAATAATATAAGTAATATTTCTCTATAAAATTTTAACAGCCATATGTTGCTTTTCTTTTTACCATTTAATGATCCTTTTGAAAATAACTTGACATCAACATCTGTTATGTAGGGTGTGGTGTGCAGGTTGGGTCTGGTAGCTGCCCTGGCATAGCTCTGAAGGTAACCAGAGTGAGTCTGGAGGGCCTCTGCCATTATAGAGCCACAGGTGTCCTCTGCTCAGTTCCCCATTAGTCATGAGTCATAACTTTGTGTGATTGTCAGAACTGTTGTGGCATTTGGTTGGTTTTTAATTACCTCGTTATTTTATTGCTGTTAGAGTTAGTGTAACTCAGTTACTCCCTTTCGGTAGTAAGAAATATGTTTAACAGAAGAAATAAAACTGGCACTACATTGTCTTAGGTAGATTGAGAAGGATTTAGAAGTAATCATCAGAGGACCAGTGGTGTTGATTGTTTTCTTATGAATTCTGAATTTTAAAGGTTGCAGATCTTAAGCAGGAAGTGCTTAATTATGCTCTTGACCAATGTTTTACCATCAAGTTTTCTATTGAGAATGAGAAGTAGTTGTTTTTTTAAGGATTAGTTATTTGTGCTGAAATGAGCATTGTGGTATATATTGGCTGCTGAGTGAAGCTTTAAAGAAATTTTCCACTGATGCTTTGTGATGTTTTATATCATTCCAAAGCTGACCATAATGTTTTACTATCAGAAATGGACAGGATCCTAGAATCCTTAAAAAGTCTGCACTCCCTGGAGATGAACGGTGTCAAAGTAAGGTGAATTCATTGGGAAGTTACAGACACGTACAAGTGGAACCACCTGTCTCCAGATGTCAGTTAACATGCAGATGCTCTTCTAATACAACTCTATGTATACTAGTATCTTGATTCCCTGTAAATGGTAAAAAAGCCAGTAAAAACAACTATGGTGTCTTGTTCTCCAGCTGAGACATGGAAGCACAAAAAAATTAATACTGAACACTGAGAAGAAAACAAGGCACCACAGTAGTTGTCATTCTGTTGCATCCTGGGGTGTTCATCGGAAAAGCAGTGTATGGCTCTGAACGACCTTAGAAATACAAGCTGGGGTGTTACCAGCAACCACAACTTGGTGTCTGTTGCTCAGACCACTCAGTGTCTAGTTACAGAAGTTACTTCATGTGCAGCGTAGCTAGTGAGGAATTTGTTTTATGTTCTACATCCTCTCCCTTTGATTCTTTTGATACCTTCACACTGTGCCCAGCAAGTGCCCGTGTTCTGTGCAAACAAGAGGCGAGATGTGCTGGACCGTTCCCAGGGCCACGGGTTAGTACTTGCAGGTTGTGTTGGCCAGCTTGCCTGTCACCTACAGCATGAGCTCATGCTCAGGCTCTGTTCGATGCAGCACTAGATACAGTGCCTTTCCTTAACCATCAGCTTTCATAAAAGCACGGATAGGAGGCATTTGAAATTGACATAAGGTTTGAGGTGCTGGATTTCTCTGAAAACACATAAAAAACATTTATGAAGCTTTGCCTATCAATTGCAAGTAAATTTTTTTTTAATGGCTGTCAGACATATTTGTGTTAATTTGTAAGTCTGCCTTTATTGACTTGAACCATAACAAGACATCTCTGAGTCTAGAGGGCAGTAGGTAGTGTGTTGGGTTTTTTACATATGCACCTATTGCTGTGTGGGATGTCATTAGAATATTTTATACAGACAGTCTTAATTCCTCCTGTTTCTCTATGCTCCCCTTGGATTTTAATAGTACTTCTTTTTCTTTTTGGCCCCGGGGCAAAGACTGTCCAGTGGTTATACAGACCAGGTTGTTCACAGTCCATCTCCTTAGTGTCACAACCAAAAGACTATGGTGACAGGGATTGGACTTACGGTGGCTGAGATGTTGCTGGTGTGATGCCACTAGTAGGCATGGTTTGTGAACAGAAGTAAAATATTTCTTCCTTTTTTTTCCTGTTATGCTCTCATTGTTTACACTTGCCCTTTTTTCCTTCTTTGGGGGTGTTTAACCTCTCTGTGATTGATTTAGTCTCCTTAAAACTGAAGGTATCTTATTGTTGCTGTTTTCCATGTGATAAAACTACTCTTGATCTCTTAATTTTTAAGAAGTTCTGTCTATCACAGGTGCCTGTCTAGGTACATCTTGTTGAGACTTGAAATCCTGCTGTAGCACAAGTTGGAAGGGGCCATGAGAGGTTGTCCTGCCCAGCCTCCTGCTCAAAGCAGTTTAGACCAGGCTATTAGAGCAGGGCTTTATACAGTCAGGTATAAACCTACAGGGATGGAGACTGCGCATCTCCCAGAGCTCCAATGCTTGACTTTCCTCAGGAAAAAAAAAATTGTTCATATGCAGTCAGATAGGAGGATTATTATTGACTGTTGTACTGGCTCTTGGCCTTCGCATTGCTTTCCTTTGTAAAAATTACTCCGTAAGTTTGCAAGAAGCACCATCTATCCAATGTATTGGACTTGCTATAATCCTTGACTTTTTTTTCTCCTGATTCTCTTAAAGCATTCTGAAATACAGTGTTGGCTGTGTAATATTTCCCTCAAAACCCTCTTCATACAAATACACTGTGGAGTTGTGTTCCTGTACTTTTCTACTAGAGTTCACCTCAGAATCTGTTACACAGCCAGTATCTCAGGAGAGCTGTCCCCATGCTTACCTCTAGAAAATGCCCAACTCCTTGAACCAGCAAATGTTTAAAATTTTTTTTGGACTGTAGTCCTTAATTAGCTTTTGCATTTTTAGAGTATTGATTATGTAAATATTACTTGCAATATGCAAACATGTGTATGTCAAAGCCTCTGCCTTCATTTGTTTTCAGTAGGAACTAAGGAAAATGTTATCAAGCTTAAATACAAAAAGTAGGATGAGAGGCAGTATTTGCACTGAAATACATTATAAGTGACTGAACAAGGAGAAATGTTTTGTCTTCTGTCATCTGATTTAGTTACTTTTTATGAGTTTACTGTAGAGAGGTTTTGGTTTTGCTGTTTGCAGATTCTGAGGAATTTGATGTTTCTGGGGAGGGCTGTGTTTTACAGGTAGATGGCATTTTTGCGTGGGTTACTGTGCCTCAGTGGTTGATGTGCCTGATGGTGTGTTTCAATCGTTCCTGTATTGTTTTTAAACAAGCATTGTTCCTGTCGGAAAGTTACACGTGCAGGATTAAAAATAATTTATCAAAAAAACCCCCACAAATTGAATAATTCAGGAATAGTCAGATTAATTTATAATTTATCCTCCCTGCCAAAAATCACGGAGGTTTGTTTAGTGCTGCTGCTGTGTTGATTTGCCACCTGATTCGGTTGGTGTTACTAAAATGGCTCTTGTCTCCCGTGGGTAGGTGTGTGTAACTCAGAAGGGATGGTGTCCCTCCGGGCGGTCAGCTTTGTCTGCTGCATTTTGTGCGCTTGTTTTCTTGCTTGAACGTAACCAGGGATTTATCACGGTGGCCCCTTGTAGCCCAAGTGCCTCCAGGAACGACGTGGTCCTGCTTTTTCAACTGGAATTACTTTGATAAGCCTGCCGCGGGGGCGGCCGCTCTGGGCCGGTGTTTGTGTTTGTGTCTGTGTGTNGAAAGGCGAGGGGGCGAGAGTGGGTGGGAGAGAAAAAAGGTAAGAAAAAGAGCAGACACGACTCCGCCGGGACTCGAACCCGGAACCTTTGAATCCCTTCAACCCTCTAGAAGTCCAATGCGCTATCCATTGCGCCACGGAGCCACCTGTTGGAATCTGCGCGCGCCGCCCATAGGGCCCGCGCGCCGTCACGCATTAGTCTCGAGCGCCTCGGGGGGTTCCTCCTTTTTTTCTTTTTTAATTTTATTTTATCTTAGCCGGCGTGAAGGGGCTCAGTCCTCGCCGCTGCTGCAGGAAGGGGAGCCGCGGCAGCCCCGCCGTGGGGCCGGGAGCGGACAGGGCTCCCTGGGGGGCGCTCCCCGCAGCCCCGCTCCCCGCGGGACTCCGGCCCTCTGGGAGTTCACCAGCGATCGCTGTACAGTATTTGTGGACATCCCACTCGGGCATTTTCAGTATTAATCCCTGCGTTTGGGGGAATCTGATTATATTCCTCAGCTGCCTTGTTTTGATGGACTTTCTCCAAAGGTCTGTGAGGCCACAGTAACACCCCGGCCTTCCCCCGTGGACTCAGTAAAACAAGATAATTCCCTTAAGAGCTGTAGCGATAGTCTGACGCAAGTCTATGATACTATTTTTTGCAGTCACGAGTAGCCATGTGGGAAGCCCCAAGAGGTGAGTGTGAGGTGATGGCTCCTTTGAGGTGCCCAGCAGCGTGTCCGAGCGGATCGTGCGGCCCTGGCCTGGGGTATGTGGCGAAACAGCTTGGCCAGAGCCTCCCGCTGCACTTCGTCCTAGTCTAGAAGTACCAGTGTCCGTAACAGTGGAGGGAAAACATGGACATGAGCACACCCAGAAGCCTGAGGAACCAGGAAGCTAAGTAAATCGAGGTACAGAAACGTGACTGGGATACGCAATATACTTCCCGTTGCATGTAGGGCAGAGATAGCGAGTGTAATGGATAACCGGGTGACTGAGGCACGCGGGCAGGGTGTCCCGTGGCCCCCACACAGCCAGCCGGGGGCCAGCAGCAAGGCTCAGCCCATGAGCTGGCCGGTGGCTGACCACCTCCTACAGCGCTGACCAAAAAGGGATTGCTGCAAGGGCTCAGTACCTGCAGCACGTACCAGATTGGAGCTTCACCCCCCAAGCTAGCAGAGCGTTGGGGAGCCAGAGCAGTTGTAAACACAGATCAAGAATCACTACACTGTACAAGATTCAGAATAGGTCTGGCTGAATTTACAAGCTCTGGCTCCATATGGTCTTGACACAACTGTTCTGTTACGGACAGAACTTTTCATAGCTGCTCCTGGTAAAAGAATGGAGTCCTCAAAGACCTGTACTGCATAGAACACAGAAATCTTGTTTTTAAGTACTAAGTTGATCTTCAGAATAATAAGCTTAAATTAATGTTTGTGCAACTCAAATCACTTTTAAGTAACGAAGAATGACTGTAAACATCTCATAGTTTGTGAATATCTGGACACGTTTATTGAGGGGTGAAGGGAGTGTTGGGACCTCATCAGTGTGACCTGGTAACATGGAGATGGTGAAGAATCGGAGTTCGCTGTCAGAAGGCTGGTGCTGAAGCCATGAGAGTGAAGAATTGTGACACTCATGATTGTTACTTCCTCTCACGTTTTCGTTTTGGTCAGCTGATTTATAAAGGTAGGTAAAGGCTGTTGGTTCCATTCATGAGGAGGACTGACTGGGGAGGTGGTTGGAAATTTTCCAGAAACATTTCAAATTATTCGAGTCAGTTTGCTTTTTTATTCTGTAAATGCAGTCCCAATGCAAAGTCCACCTTTGCGTTTGGGCAGCAGATGGAGCTGTTGCATGAGGAAACAGCACAGCTCTCGGATCATGAACTTACAAAATGTGATGTGTTAGGTAAAAACGACAGATCTGATTAACCTTTGCTGGCGCCTGGACCTGAATCCGTCCTTTGGACTTTCTGGGAATGTCTGAAGTCCACTTCTGTTGCAAGCTGGCTCTTCAACCTTATGCTCTGTTTCAGGGAGCAGAAGTTTTTTGGAATACAGTTGTGCTGGTTTTAGTTACTGGCACTCAGAGAAATTTTGCTGAGCTCAACTAGGTGCCATTTTGCTAGTTTTAAATAGGAGAAGAAACTGAGGTAAGAATACCCTGACACAAGACAGCAAATGCATAAGAGACTTTTTACAGCTTGGGTTTCAAAATTAACTTCTGTTAATGTACTGTAGTGCTAAGTACTGTATATCCAATTACTTTTGGTAAGATCTGAGCTTAAAAATTTATTTAAAAGAATTTTCAAATTTGCAGCACTTCCACAGATGTTCGTTGGGAGTACCATCATCTTTAAGAACAAGTGTAATTAATACACTTGTTGAAAGTAAGAGATCAAAGAAGGCTGCAGGCAAAGAGGCTGTTATGTATAGATCACCTGAATGGGACCCTTACAATAGCCTGTGTATTTCAGGTTCTTTCCTTTCTCTTGAAGCGGGGATTATTCCAACCCTCCTGCTACATTCACCCATGTAATGCAGCAAGAGAAAGCACTCTTCAAACTGGCAGAAAAAATGCTTGGGTGGACAAGGTCTGAGGATACTGAAAATAATTCCTTCAGGAAGGGTTTCTTTTGGTAATTTGTAATTTGATTTTTTTTTAACATTTATTTTCTTAACATGAAGATAAATGCTTCACATTGTAGATGATTCTGCATCTCTGTCTTTTCCTCAGTGGAGGCTGTAATTGCCATGTGACTGTCAGGGGGTGGGAGAATTACCCATCCTTGTTTGCCAGGCTGCCAGCAGGCAGACTGCTGTTAAGAACCTCTTCCAATTATCTTATTTATGGCCATTGTTGGACTAATGCATGTTCTGTCCTCTGGAGTATATTTGGGTAGATAGGAGTAATTCCCAAGGGCAGTGCCTTGCGGAGCTGGGGAAACATGAGCAATGATGCCAAATCACTTCTACAAGGGATTATAATGTTCATTCTCTGTAGTTCTATTAACAGATCAGCTGCTGCAAAGCCAGCTGTGAGATGAATACAGTCTTTTGATGGAAAAGTTTGAATTTCTTTCCTCATGGTCCATAAGTAATTTTTTTCATAGTAATTTTGATATATCTGGTATGCAGTCCATGGGTCTTAGTGATTGTTCTCGGTGATGATGCAATTGATAAAGAGCTTAGGAACTGGTTAAATGGTATCACCTGCAGTTCATTCTTACTTGCTCTGATCCCTTCTAATACGTTCTTTTGGAATAAATGCAAAATTATATTTTCATTATTTGTTTTTACAATTTTACTATGTAATATATTAATGTACCACACACTTTTTATTCATTTTTAGTAATTTCTTTAGCTCATAATTATTGTATTTCTGTATTTACTGTTATGTTTTCTTCAGAAAGCAAAGTACATAAAGCCAGGTGTCTGTAGTGACTTTGTGAGGGTTTTTCCCCCCTGGTTCTTGAATATGTATGTTTGAAGGCCATTCATTGCAATAATACAGACAGGTGGTCAAAGGACCATTTTGAATAAATGCAGGTTATTGCAGTCATGGTCAAGAGTACTTTCTTCATATTACACAAGAATTAAAGTCATGGCTCCAAGATACCACATTATTTCACATTTCTGAATTCACATTTATGTCCTTTGTGATAATTGCTATTGACTGTTTTCGCTGATTTCAGTTTGATGATATCAAATGGTTCCATAGCAAATACATCTGCCAGTCCCTAGCAGAGCCAGGTCAGCTCCGAGTTACCTGTCTGGAGTTCTACTCCAATCTTCTTTTTCTTATTTTCCATCCATAAAATTATATAATGAATGTGGTTATGTAATGCAGTTAGACTGATATTTTCAGAACTGTAGATCTGCCAAAGGTACTGCTAGGGGTAATAGATTATGGTCATTATTTGACACAGATTTACCGTCTTGTACTGGCCAACATGGAATCTGGTTAATTTGTATTATAGTTGCAAGACTTAATTTACCATGTGTTGAAAATAATAGATGTAGCTGAGGAAAGTGAAAACAGCAAAGTTCATACACCAAGTAAATTAAAATTCGCTCTTGAGATTCTTTATTGGAATGGCCACCTAAAGAGGGAGCTGGTATATTATAATAGAGAGTGTTATAGTTTGATCAGCGCTTCAAGATCAACAAATGAAAAACCATTATGTATAAATAATAATAATTTACATATATTTTTATTTTTAATTTATTTTATTATTATTATATAAATCTGTAAAAATTTTAAATTTTTTGGAAGTCATTTAGATATTGTGTAAGTGTGTAAGTGAATGCCATGTTGCAGTTTTGCACTTAGCTTAAAAGCAGAACACCAAACTGAGATTCTGCACTTCTGTCATCTATCAGTACAATTTTTTTTCCTCAGCCATAGTGGAAGAACATTGAACTAGCAAGTGATTTTTATAGCTAATCCTTGCGCAGTCGTTGCTCTATATTCTTCCTTCCCATTTTTGTCTCATAAAACCAGTCATTGAAGTTAATGCAACTTATCACCCAGAAAAAGTTACAGTATGAAGAAACAAAAAGCTGCACATCAAAGGGTCTTCTGTGCAGACAGAGCAGACACAAAGGCTTCTTTGTGATGTATGTGCAGAGTTAGCTCTGTCACTCTAAATCAGCAGTGAATTTTCTTCAATTCTAGCATTGAAGTAAAAGAATGTCCTTTGTTCTTGAAGCGGGTTTTACTTGTATTCCAAAATGCTGGCAGGCAATAAGCATTGATTTAACAACCCAAAAAATTAATTTTCTCTGTTTAGAATTGTGATATATTTTTATAGAAGTTTATCTTGGTTTATTCAAATTAGTAATAGGTACCAGTCATTTCTGCAGCAAAGTGATATCTGTAATTCATAGGAATCACTGATAACAAGACCTCATATTTTTTGCCACATCCACCATAGAAATAATGTTCTTATTGTTATTATTGCAATATGACTGTAGTTAATTTTGTAAATATCAGAGTTTGCAACCACTATGGTGGGGAATTCTGAAAAAGCCAAAAGAAATGCTATCACAGCTCTCGTCCAAAATTACAGAGACTAGTGTAGACATTTCCACCCAGACAGGCAGTCAGGGACATTTCAATCTTGTTTGACACAAGTTGCCTTTGTTCCATAAGCTTGCTACAAAATTACCACTTGCTTTTGTTAGTCTTGGGATGACAAGATACCCTCGTGTGTCTAAAAGCAGGAACATGGCTTCCTAATTTACCTTCAAGCACTAATCCTATTCACAGCTAGTTTGGAAAGGGAAAAGGCACTTTTTGTATTTGGTGTTAATTGCTATGTAATTGGTCTTGGTTACATAGAGGCCTTACATTTTTTGACTGACAGTTTTGCATCTTGTCAGCAATGCAGTTATCTACTAGAGACAGATGTGTGTTTTATGTCAGAATGAGAAAAAGTGAAATAACATTTGGTGAAAGTGTGAGAAATGGTATCTCTAGGCAGGCTGGACAAGTAACTTTCACACTGAGTTAAAAAGGAATAGTCAAATCTGTCAGAGGCATTACTTTGGAATCCTTGGAAAATCTGAGAGTACAGGTGAAAAAAAGAAGCAGCAAAGGAGAAACATAAAGACCTGGGCTATGGAGAATAGAATGTTATAATGCTAATAGTGCTCATAGTAATTTTATAGTGCTAATAAAACTTTGGGAGGGAGTTGGCTTTGGTTTGAGATTGTTTTTTCAGGGTCTTCATTCTTGCAGTGCAGAATGGGTTTGGGGTGAGTGAATTTTAACATTCCTGACATGATACCTCTGTTTCTTTGAGTCATACCTAAAAGCGATCTAGTGACCTGTTGATTTGCACCAGGAGATACTGGTTCGTTATGGTCCCAGTAAGAAACACACTCAGACTATAAAGTATTGCTTAAAATACCATTTATTGTGGCTAGCACTGTAAAGAAAAAGATTAACATAGGTAATTTTATGTCCTTCCAGATGCTGAGTTATGTGGTATTGAACAGGTCTCAAATCGGAACCCAGCACGCTGGGCAGATCCTGCCCAGGAAAAGGTCATCTGACATTTTGGTCTTTTGAGCATGTGCAGGATGTTCTTGAAACAATTCTCACTTCTCTTGTCAAACGGAAAGCCAGTTCACTTAAGCACTGTTTGCTCACTTCTAGATAAAGAGAAGCACAGGCAGGCGGTGTAATCACCTGCGGGCTCCCCTGTCCCGGCTGGCTGGCTGTCCGTCCTGCAGCCCTGGGAAAGGTGCCGCTCAGCGCGGGGCTGGCAGCACACACCGACATACAGCACAGCACTGGGCTGCGCCTCAAGGAAGTGGTCTGCTGGGTAGGATGAATACACCTGTGATTGAGGAAAAGAATCCCTTAGATAAAGAATTGCTAAGTGACGCTGTTATACATGTAGGTTTTGAGAGCATCAGTGTTTTCAGGGCAGACAAACAGCCTAGGTGAGTGGGGAGTGATCCTAACTGAAACTGCTAAGTGGCTTCCATAATCTAATAATAATAATAATGATGATGATAATAGTAATAATGCATGGTAATAACACATGGTAAAATATAATGTGATTCCTGGAGTAGCTAAGTTTACCTCTCCCTGTTAGTGTGTTGAGCTCCGGACCGATGGAGGGTATTTTGAGCTTCTGCATAGTTTTACATTGACGTAAATGAATTAATTTGGTGTTTGGGTTTTGGGGTTTTTTTGTTTGTATTTTTCCTTTCAGTTTATACGTAAAGTTTTTAAAAATAATTTTCTAATAGGAAATTTTTTTTTTAAAAAGTAGCCCATAAAACTCTTCAGCTGAAAGTAGAACTTCTGGTTTCATAGTGGTTTATTAGTAAATAGGTAGCACATTTTTCACTGAGAAAAAAAGTAGTAATAAAAATTAAGGTGTGAAAAAACACAATATACAGCTTCTCCTTGATTTAGGGGGAAAAAACCCCCAACCTCACCGCTCAGTTATCGTCACTGTGATTCATCAGCTGCTGCCTTGGGCAGGTCTGAGTGCTGATTGGGCACAGGACTTCTCAAGGTGTGTCTTTGCCAAGAAGCTTCTGCGTTGGAAGAGCTCCCGGGAGAGCGTGATAGCCTCCTTCCATGGTAAGAGCTGTTGTATGCCGGTTTGTTGTAACGTTGTGTGCCTAATTGTTAGGGACAGTAACAAATCATTAGGTGTGCTAGCAGATGTTTCCAAACCAACTTTTTGTGGGTTTAAAATCTGGAAAGATCTTAATTATGGCAGCTGTTGCTCAATATGCTAGGAATGTTTTTTTAAAATTCTGAATTAAAATAAATGTGATTATATAATAGTGAGGGGTATTCTCAAATCCACAGAGAATTAGATTTAAATATTTTTTGTAATATTGTAATATTTTGAGAGAGAAAACTTTAGAAGATTTTACATGGTCCTTATTTTTCCTAAAAATTGTATATGTTAACTATTTGCAAGTTAAATAACACAAGAAAACTTTCTTCTCGTGTTGTACTATGTTCAGGGGAATTTTATTTTTTCAGAGATGTGAATTGACTTTATATATTTTTTGTCAATTTATCAGTCTACATTATTTGGAAGATAAAATTAATCTTAATTCAACATATATTTTCAGTTGCCTTTGAAAAAACAAGGGGGAGTCTTGAGGAAAAATACAGGCATATATTGGATACATTTTTCATTTGTAATTGATAGTTTTATGTCAACTTTACTATCAAGTGAAAATATGTAATCATGGCTTTGAGAGAGACACACAGGGATTGAAAAGATTTAAAACACACTACATACACCAGTTTGCTTGGAAGTGTCTGTGGTCTAATACTGTTGGAGTATGGTAGGAAAGGCTTGGGGAAGGAGCAGCTGTAATACCCAGTCAGTGTAATGTCTGCTCTCCTGCTTTTACAGCAGCAGTGCTTAGAGCTCATCTCGCATGACTGTACTTGTTTCTGCCCTTGGAAAAATGTTGCAGTCATGGCACAAGCACCAACTTCTTTGTGAGGGTTGATACAGTGAGCCATGCTAAAAAGAGGTTTTCAGTTTAGTATTGCAGTAGTAAACGTGTTAATTTTAGCATTATATATAACTGAAAACAAAGAACCTTTTAATTATAAATAACTGATTTTAAGAGATATTTAAGAAGTAACCAAACTGTATCAGAAATACAAGGATTTGTTTAGATATTCAGAGAAAGGTTTCTTGCTATTGAACTACATAGTTTGGGTTCTAGTGCTTCTGCATATTTCTTGGTTTTAAAGCATTAATTTTGTGTTTTAGAATAACAGGATCCTGGTTTTTTATGCACATCAGGAGTGTCTTCACAATTAGTAGAGTGGATTTTTGCTCAGAATTTTCACTCTCAGCACCAGTCAACACCAGAGGGTGCCAAAATGCAATACAATATTCTCAATTTCATAGTAAAATATATACATAATATACCTTTTCTAATCATTGTTTTGATCTCTCTCAGCCTTTTCTTGGTTGCATATCCACCAATGTGACACTGGAATACCAGCATACTCCTGTTCTAGGTTTCCTTATAATGACAGCAGCACATTCCTCTCACCAGCAGCTAGCACTGTCAAAGAAAGATTTTTAAGTGTGCAGATAAACTTTACTTAGCTACAACAGCAGTTCTTGTAACTTGTGTCGTGTTCTTGTCTTGCTTGTCCTGGCCTTAGTTCTACGTGCAGGGGTCAGAGATTGGTTTCTATTTATATATGCCATGCTGTCAGCAAAGGAAGAAGTTAGTAAGAACTTTGAAATGCATTAATCATTCTTGGGCATGACTTCATGGTGCAATTAATTTTACAATTCCCTTATTTATGTGATGCTTTTGTGTAGGCTGAAGCTTTTGGGATACATGTGTGTTCCTCTCTTCAAGCTCATTTCTTTATGCTGCAATGGAAGGGGAACCTAAGTGCTAGTCCTATTGAAAGAGGCAGTTGCATTTTATGACCTTAGAAATTTGACTTTTAGAAATAAGGTGGTGTGCCTTCGTTTCTTGGATGGCAAAATTATAAGATACTCTGACTGAATTATATATATTTAGGTGGATTTTGCTTTCAAACGATAAAGCATACCATACCTTATAGTCCCTACTGCTGAACCACCACAGTGTATTTCTAAAGTCAGTTATGTATCTGGCTAAAGAATACTCTCAGACAGTATTGGTCAGAATTGAGTCAGGAAAATCATTCAGCAGTTTACAATCATTATAATGGCGGACCAGGTTAGTGAATGTTTGCTGCGTGTATGTGCATTCAGTCAAGTGCTCATAAAAGAGCAAATGCTTCCTTCTTTGTGTCTTCCTCTTTGGTCACACTCAGTAATAAACTGTGTTCAAACAGTAAACTGCTAAGTCTAAAATTCTTGAAAGCAACCATTAATTTCATGCCCATACGTTTTTCTTTTTGTCCCAGCAGCTGATGGCAGTCACCAGTGCCAGTGTTTGGACACTTACATATCTGATTTGTTGCTTTGAAGACACATATCTAAGTGCATTATTGGTTCCTGCAGTAAAGTACAGTTCCAAATTGTGCAAGGATTGCAGAATCCTGTGCAGTGGATTATATGATTTGAATTATAAGTAGATGCCAAGATAAGAACTCTTTTTGTCATATAAAAGGCTTTCTGAAAAGAAAAGGAAAATAATCTAGTCACTGTTGGAGTCTTTTCTGTATATTTTTAATGAAAGCCCTGTCATGTTTTTTGATGGAGTAGTGTCTTCAGATTAGTGCTGCTTTCTTAACTGTGTCTAATCTCATTTGAGTCAAGCATGATAGAATAAAAAAAAAAATCAATGTAACATAGATTTGTTTTGAAGTCAAGGAGGGGGTTAGAAAACCAGTAAACATCAGTGCATCATGTTTAATTAGCTATCAGGAATTTTCTGAAGCGATTAATCAGGATTTTAACAAGCAAATTGGATGTAGGCTTATTAATCTATAGGGAGGTTCTGGTGTGGAAAATGAAAACTTTAAGCCGGTTTTTCTTTTTACAGAAATTAGAAAATAGGTTGTCTGTATAGTTTCAGTAGCTCCTTCAATGTTTCTTTTAGTACCCTTCCATCAAGCTATGAAATTGAAAAGATTAGTATTTGTCTCCATCTTTGGATCATTTGCAGGAACTAAAAGACCATAAACTCAGAAATTCCTTTACATATCAATATATCAAATGCAAATTAAGTGAACTGTGCAATGTTAGAGCAGTGACCTTCAACCAGACTCCGAGTTAAGAATTTCTGTTTCCAAGGCTTCTCATTCTTGCTGAGTGTTTTCCTGGCATAATGTATGGATCTTTTGTGGTGTGTTGTTCACTGGAGAATAATGAAGGCCCTCCGGCTCATTTATCCTACTGTTTCACTTGGGACTTGAACTGCGTTGCTAGAAAAGAACGTCTAGTGCTCTCACTTTCAATTCTAATCCCCCATGATTAAGCTATAGCAGTTGCCTGTTGCATGAGTATTTTTTCACCTATAGAACCAGTGGTAGTTTTGGAGAGCCCAAAGCTCTTTTAGGGGCTGAGGGCTTTGAAGAATAGGCAATATTTACTGGATATTGTATGGTTGTGCTTTTGGAGCAATCCTCATAAACATTTTGTATCTTAGAATGAGAAAAAATACCTCTGTTTTTAATAACTTTTTTCACTTCCTTCATACACTTTCTTTTTTTCAGTTTAGCTGGTCTCTTTTTGTATTCTCCTTGTCTCAAACAGTTGGAATTATGGTTGGCTGATATGTTGTTGTAACATTGACATAAAAGCTATAGTAGACTAAAAAGCACTGTGAATTGTTTTGGGTTTTTTTAGGAGGGTGGGGTGTTTGTTGGTTGGTTTTGGTTTTACCAAAAAAAAAAAATAAAAAAAGGACTCATTTTGTATGCAGGCAGCTACCATTTAAGAAGAAAAATATTGTTATTAAATATAATTGTCTTGATTTCCAAGTCAGAGAAATAGGAATTTCCTTGGACTAGATCATGGCTTTTTTTGTTCACTACATGTAAGGCACCAGAGTTTATATATAATTATTAAAAGGTTTCCCTTTAAAAATTACTAATTAGACCCAAGTGGGGTCACTACTGCAGAGAGTTGTCAATAAGCTGTTTCTGTCTTTTTTTGCTCTTCTAATGAGAATACATAAAGCTTCCGACAGATGTCAGAGGAAGAGTTTAAGGAGTTAAACTCCAGTGCTTAAAAGCACTGAAGGTGTCCTCTCAGGTTGCACTTGATACAGTATAAGATTTGAGGTGATCTGGTAATTGCAAGGTTACAGACAACACAATCAAAAGCAAAGTAATACTCCAGGTAGAAGCCCAGTGCTTCAGCTGCAATGCATTGGGATTCTGAGCCAATATAGGATACACCTGTGTCCCAGGACAGGTGTTCAATATTGCTGCAAATTAAGGGCGTGGCTGATGCAATCAGCTTGGCTCTGAATCTCAGTTGAGTTCCTCTAAGTTCCACTTAAGAACCAAAGTTCTACGTGAAGGTGTCCTACACTGCAGCAGCGTGGATCATCTTGTCTCTGTTTTCGTGCTGCTGTTGGAGCAAATTGCTACAGAATATGGGGAGAGAGGGTGGGGGAGCCTTGTGTTGCACAGCACAGTGTGGACAGAAGCTTGTTATGAGGAATACTGTGGTACAGAAGTCAGCAGGTAAGAAAAGCTCAGTGGTGATGACTGAGAAATCAGTAGAATTCACCCTTCACTTAAGGCTGGTTCATGGCTGGAATGCAGTAACACTGCATCACAGAGCAGAAGGGAAACCGGAAAGGACTGGAAAGAAATCCTTTGGGCTATCTGCATAAATACCAATAAAACTGGTGTGTAGAAAGACTTGGTAAAGAATTAAGTTTGCTACCACAAAATTAATCAAAAATACTCGCAACAAATTTGAATTGGCATTGCAAGTTTAGACTGGCTCAGCATTTTGTGTTATCTACCTGTGATGTTTTTTATCTGGCTCTAGGACTCCTGGCACTGCCTGTACTGTATCTTCAAAGGGAAAGGAAATAGTTCTTTTTTATGAGACTTGCCCTGCATTCACAAAAGTGTGACTGGTAGCATTTTTGCCTGTAAGCTCAGCTAACTCAGAAAAATTTCTGAGTTGCTACTAGTATTTTCTCCAACTAGAACCCAGATATTTTAACATTTCAGCTCACTGGCAGTTTGGGTCCAAAGGTGTAGTACAAAAACAAGCTATTGCATTTTGCACATATGATAGGATGTAAATGAAGGATCTGTCTGACCCTTAGAGGCAGATTGACTTACTAGGAAGGTTGATTATGACCCATCTTGCCCTTTATGGCTGAGCCCCCCATAAAGCAGCTTCTTAAGGGTTGCAATTTTTAGCACAAGTTAAATCTAATGATACTCAGATGTTTTTTATTGCTTTTTATTGCTAGTTGTCTTGGTGCAAGTTATGTAATATTGGGAGTTCTACCCCTAACTCGCATGTATGCAAGGAACACTCAGTTTAGAAAAGAGAACATCAATCTAAAATTAAAACAGAATTTATATTACAATTTCATTTCTTCCAGCTTTGTGTCCAGTGCCCTGTAGAATCATTCTCACTGAATACAATAGTTTGTTTTAGTAAACCCACTTATTTGGTCTCAACAATCTTAAAGGTCTTTTCCAACCAAATGATTCTATGATTAATTGATCATCTTCAGGAAAAGCACTCTTTTTCTTTTCCTTTGTAATTATCAGTTGGTTAAGAAGAAACAAATCAGTGAGTGATTTTACTTTCTGAGGGTGTTGAATTTGCAACTAAATTATTTTTAATTTCTAAGTCAATTTATTCTTAATACTTATTATACAGCTTTTTTAAGTATATGTGGGTGTAGAAACTAGCATGCTGTGTTCTGTTCTAAACTCCTAAATGGTTCTTATCCCTTTGAGTGTTCCTGGATGTGCACTTTTTTAAAAAATGCAAATTCTGCAGGGGCATGGTTCAGTTTTGTTTGTTGAGTAAAATTAGGGACCATTCCACATGTCCAGTTTAGCATTTTACCACACATACTGTAGACTTGTTGCAATAGAGGTGAGGAACTTCTGGGTTGCTTTGGCTGAGGAACTGAAAGGAGCAGGACTAGCGTGTTATAAATTGGATCAGTCCACAGTTAAACTTAAGCATGGAATCACAGCTGTAACTTCATTTTCTCTTGATCTCCTCTCCCCACGGAGAGCTTAGCATGCTAGCTTTAACCAGATTTCTGGTTATATAGCATATGCATTTACAGTCTGTTACTGTTGGGTGCATTATAAGCACTGGCTGTTCAAGCTGAGAAGCAGCTGTGGAGTCTTTTCAACAGTGCACTCTGGCTCAAGTTCAGCACTGAACTAACATGCTGCTGATGATTGACATGTGCAGGTAGGATGAACTCCCATCTAGCTACAAAAGACCACACAGACACAGAGAAAGAGTAAAGACTTACTAGGCTGTAGTCATCAACACTTTCTGTTGAAGTGTTTGATTGCCTTAGTTCTATTTGGTTGAGTCTGATCACATAAATACTGTTACAATTAGCCCTAGCCTTCAAAATATCTGCTAAATTGCATGTGCTGAATGGATTTGAAGATTTGTATTAGTCTTTTCTGGTGACATGCTAGGTTCATTAACACTTGATCCCCTGATTGCTGTCATATCACCTGCCTTAAGTACAAACATTTATCCTTTCTGTGTACACTATTCAATTTAATTTTAGGCCAGTCGTGGGACGACATACAAGAACTAGTCTGGGCATAGAGACAGAGTTAGGGAGTTGCCCATATGCTGGGTCAGGTATTGTTGAAGTCTGCAAAAGCAAAGTGACACTTTCAAAGTTCTTTGAACTAATTTGTACTAGTGGAGCAGCTTTGTGCCATATCCACACTCCACGTGAAATGCAAGGACATTTGCATGAATCGGACCAAAAGAGTATCAGTCTCTTCCTAGGACAAGCTCATGCTTATAGAAGTGTTGTAAGAACACAAACATACATGGTTTTTATTGCTCCAACATGTCATCACAGCTGTTGGCAGTTCATCCTGTTTCAGAGCTTTGGCTTAGTAATTAAAAATATGTTGATGATATGAAATGGAGAGAGTTGCACTCGTGTATGTAAGGAAATTAAATGAAGAGCAGTTGGTCTATGCCTTCCATAAGCAATACATAAAGAATGAGGAACCGCTGTCTTAGTTGGTTTTTGTAAATTTCTGGTGATTATTGACTACCCACCAACTGATAATACTTGATTTGAAGTCTGACATAAGGATAAAGTAGCTCTGTATTTGTGGTATTATTTGTGAAATGTCTGGAATGAAAATCTGCTGTGTGGTTGCTGAGTTAGTATGTATTTAAGTCCTGACTGGTACTTTGTAGACTATTTATCTTTACATAAACATTGGCCAGAACAGCATATACAAGTTGAGTAATGTTTTGTATTTGTTTCTCTGTAGTCTGCAACAGATCTGCTAAATGTTGGATTGATGTAAATATCCATGTTAGAAGTATCACTTCAGTAACTAGATTGCCAACAATATTTATGCTAATGGTTTCTTTTCAAAGAATTCAATATCCTTGTGTTGGAATTTTGCCAAAAATATTTTGAGTATAAGAGCTTAAAACAACTTGAACAAGAAATTACAAAAGAAGAAAATCAGGTGCTAAAGGAAATGAATGAGAGTATTGATCGTCTGTTCAGCGTATTATGTGATACTGCATATTCCTACTAGCTCTGTCTGCTCTGAGCTATTCTTGTAAAAACCACTCCTCTAGGCTCAGGCTGAACAGCATGTGTAATGTCTGTGACAGTTTGAGCCTTGGAGATGGAATTGGTTGAACAGCGTAGTCTATTCAGATAAATGTAGGGGATTCATTCACATGGAAATCATTCCTGGCACAGTTGAAACAAAGTATGAGTGAAAGAGGAAACAAAAAGGAGGCACAGAGAGCTGCACTCCCAGCACCAGTAAATCAGCAGAGCTTCGTTGTTCACGGTAAATGTAAGTTACTTTACATCAGTCTCACCCGAAGTTTTAAGAGGTAGTGGTGGCACACAGTACTACACTGCACAGTACTACAGTAAAAGATTGCTTTAGATTGATTTGAAACCTGATTCTCCTGTATGTGTATAAATAAACCATTTTATGCTAGTGTAAGAGTGAAATGATTTTCATCTTTCTTAAAAGCCCACAAATGTTTTTCTAGAGTCCTGAAAAGTTGGATGAGACTAGTTAAAATCAGTAAAGGGTAGAAAAACTGCAGAGCTAACTAGTACCGGCAAAGACCTAGTATGATACCTGGGAAATGTGTGGTGTTCTCAATTTTGTTGTGTCAGATGTACTTCCACTAGGAGGAGTTGTCATCATATCCTTACCCTGTAAGATTAGCAGACTTGTGCTTTATTTTAATGCATTTGATGAAAATGCAATTACTTATAGTTACATTATGAAATATCTGTACAGTTCACCTTTATCTACCTAGCTTATAGTACAGAAACTGCGAATTGGTACCAATATAAATATGAAAGGAAGCTTGCAGCTTGTGATATCCTACAAGCAAACCTATGTTTGTTGCTTGCATTTAGGACAAAAATTGAGTGCATTTCCTGGAGATTACAATTTGTTTTCAATTTCATGTTTTCCATAGAATGTTGTTATAACTTGAGAATTTCAGAATTTTTAATGATGTTTTAATAGTCACAGTTAAGATAAAAGTTTGAAATGCAATGTCTAGAAAGTTCAAGAGAGGCAAGAAGAGTAAAAGTTAAATCTCATATATACACAGTTAGGATTTTTAGTTATTTTTGTTTAACGTTGATGTTGCAAATACTGATTATGACTTTTAAATATGGTGGTTTAGAAGTTCCAGAGGGACATTCTTTCATTTGTGTTTTAAATTCAATGTAATACAGTTACTGCTTGGATTTAAGTGCTTCCTTTGATCTGTTTGCCACTCAAGTGTTGCAAGATACTAGTATACTTGGAGATACAGTTTTGCTTTGTTTCTCCTACTGTTTTCCAATGCTCCTCTGTTTTTATCAAATCCTGAAATATGATTCTAGTAAAATGTATGTTTTGATCACTTTTCAGCAATACAGCTTCTGCATAGACTCCCATGGGATAAAGTGGTAGAGACTTTAATCAAGCCTGTCCTTTCATTAAGAGAAGGGGACTGTTTAAGAATATATCAACTTGGTACACTTAAAAGACTTTCAGATTGTTCTAAAGCAAAAGAACAGAGATGTTGAAATCTCTTGGGTATCACAAACCAGAGTTGGAGTTTTCGAGGGAGCTTTACTATTTCTCTGTTTAAGGGCCTTGATTTTTGCACTGAATCAAACAGCTACAGTGGCTTAGAGTGCTGCCACACCCCAGTTGTATTATCCATCCCTTTACTGTAGTTGTTTCCAGAACACAGTTGGCAGAAGTAAAAGTCTGTGCCTCACTTGCTTTATTTTGCAGTCCCGGATGGATTAAAAGAGTTTATGTTTGGATGCAGATATTATTCTGTATGGCTGAGTCCATAACCTGTAGCAGGATTTGAGAGGACACTTAATGTCTCAAATTTGCACTTTTGCTATTTAACCACTTCCTTGTCATTGCTTGCCTTGTGGCAACACAAGTTTTTTTGTGGCTGTACAGTGCAGGAAATCAGAGACCTGAGCTGACTTGGAATAACCCCATCCTCTGGGTCATTTTTCTCTGCCCGATCAAGTCTCTGATCCCCTTCAGTGCATGGTCAGGCGAATGCTAGTGCTGGCACAGCAAGCAAATCAGTGCAAGAGAGAAAGGAGCACCATCATTTGGAGGCTGGTAATAGATGGTAGCACAGGAAGAGGCTTCAGCAGGGCTAGCACCAGATGTGTAACCACAGCTGAAAGCAACTGAAAACCAATGGATCTCTAACGTCCTGTGTACTGCCAGCAGCCCAGTGTGTGGAGTGGCCTAATTTCATTCTTTAGGCAGGTTATATTTAGGATGCCTTTTGTTTCAGCTCTACCAGCTTGCCCCAAATTACTTAAAACTCCAGTAAGCATTTGTTTGCATTCTCCATCTGTACAAATGCTTTTATTTTAAATAGCTGATGTGACTTGTTACACAAGAATGTCAGTCTTTGACTCTATTTTTAATTGTATATCTAAAAGGAAAATTCTCAGTACTTTTGTTTTTCAGTAAAAATCACCACCAGTCAAGATAATACACTGGAAAAAATATAAATGTGTGAGACTATTTATGAGGAACAGATTTAATAATCAAGCTAACTGAAGTTAACACCTTGATAGCTCTAGCAGATAACATTTGCACTGAAGGTTAATGTTCGGTAATATGTCCTTGTAGTTTTTTCTCTTCTGTTCAGTAAATCTATCTCAGTACAAATTGATTACAATGAAGAAAGTGTGTTGGGTACACGGTTTGGCAGTTATTTTGAAGTTGCTATTGCCTTGCCTATGCACTTTTGATAACTGCTTTCATTTTAGAGATATTTTAACTGTAAGACTGCGTGTTTTTGCCTTTCTGTAATGTCAACAATGCTAGAAAGGAGTCAACTAAGTACATTCCTTATGTTCTTTCTGTGGTAAAGCTTACTGAGTTACCTGCTGATTCTCCCCTTACCTCTAAATATATACTTCCAGATTCTTTTTGAGATCTATTGTGTTGCCTGTTTCGCTTCCTTTCCATACTGCCTTATGGAAATAGTTTGATCTCATCTTTTCTCCTTTTCCAGTGCTGTGATAGCACCTTGGCTGTCATACTACTGTTTTAACTCTGCATGCTTGCATGATGCTGAGAATAATTGTATGTCAGCAGATGATTCATGAGGTGCAGAAGGCATTAATGGTTTAGGTCCTGGCTGTATGGATGTAATTGGTTTCCAAGAGAATTAAATCTGTATTTCGCTTTACCAGGCCACAGATTTTTCTGAACCTGAATTGCATGTCACTATATTGTCTTAAGTAGAATAATTGGATTGTCAAACTTTTTTTCATTATTTTCCTCTAATTGTGTGTTTTCTACCTGTTATAGCAGGGATTTATCAGAGATACTACTTTGATTATTTTTATTTCTTTGTCTCATTTTGTTAAACCATCATCACTGTAAGATTATAAGCCTTTTTTAACATTATGATCTTATGCTTTCTTTTTCCCCTCTTCACCCTTGGTGCCCTGTACATGTGGTTTCTACATAGGTCACATTGCTGTCAATGAAATTTTCTTACATAAGTAGTTTTTCCCTTGTAAGATGTTTTTTTGATGGAACTCTAGAGATGGAATCTGATTGTACTAATTGTTGCAGGACAAGTACTTGTCACCGGTTAGTCCTTTTCGTGCAGAGTTAAACAAAACTTCAACGTTTTGCATTTCATTCCTACATGAAGAAAAAAAAGGTGATCATTTCCTTGTGATGTCATCCAGTTTATATGTAATGAACCAAACTCCATTCCAGTGAATTCAGAGAAAGGAACACAGGATTTTTGGTGCTAGTTTCTCATTCCTTTTAGCCACAGTCCTTGGCCCAATAAGTGCTTTCTCTGGACGGACAAGTGCACAGTGCCCAGTATTTGTTTGATTAGTGTCTGACGCTTTCGTCCTGCTGATGGATTGCTTTTCCGGTATTTCTGCTGCTCCTGTCTCTTACCCTGATGTGCAGATGTCCTTCCCTTTATTCTAGCAGAAAAGATGGAGCTGGCTTTATAATAGACTGGTTTTAATCAGTGCATTACCAGCCAATAGCTTTGTTAGGTTAGGAGAACTATGCTCAATTCTTAACTGGAAAATTTCTGGCTTGCTTTTAGGGAAGTAGGCTGGAACAAGTCTCAAGGAAATTATGGCAAATTACCATTACAGTAGTAACAAGTCTGGGAAAAGGAAGTTGCTCTTCTCACTAAAATGTCATCACTTCCATGGAGATGAAACAAGTTTTGGGGTCATTGATGATCATCTGAATTTTCCACTCTGCATTTAGTATTCCTTTTACAAAATACACAGATTTACTGTCTTAAATTGTAGACCTGTATTTTGGAAAATTAACCGTACTTCTTACAGCCTGCCTTACACTTGGCAAGAGGTTTAAAGAAGAGAGAGGAGAAATAGAACTGGACTGTGAAAGAAAAGGTAGTTCTTTTGCAGTAAGATGGTGAAGTCTTTGAGAGGTGGCATCACAAGACTGATGGCATCTTCCAACATTTTTTTTTATTCTACTGCATTCAGAAACTGGCACTCCCGTGGCAGAAACTTTCTGCCGTGCAAACATGCATTGCAATACAACATTCCTGTCTGAATCGCTTAGTTAAGCGTAAATAGTTGTGGTCAGCAAAGAAGGCAGACCTTTGGTCAATGTTATTACCTAGTGCCACAACACAGGACCTGAGGTTGTGCAGGATGTTGTATGGGAAAGTCAGCTTTATCGAGGCTGAAATTTAGAGAGTTGGTTGATTTCACTAATGACAGGGAAAGATAAATTCCAAAGTGAAAGTACATCTGAGTTTGTCTGAAAACAAAGCTGATGAGCCTTTCATTTAAGGGAGTTAGTTAGGAAAGCATGCAAAGTTCAAGTGATTAAAATCCTTAAGAAAACTCTTACTCATGAAGGTGTTCAATAAATCAATTTATCCTAATAAATTGTTGTCACAACAGGAGACTAGTTTTAATTTGGAAGTACAATACAAGTCAATTTTGCTGAAATAGAAAAGGCAAAATAAGGGAAATTACTTTCCAGATGAGACAAAATTGCTGGTTCTGCTGAGTCACATGAATAATTGTGGTGGGGACACAATTACACCATGATATGTGGCTTGATTCTTGTCATACTACAGCCTGAAACCCAAAAGGAGACTGGAAAAGGAGCATGAATTACTGTGCCTGAAATACAACCAGACAGTGATTCGGAGTTACTCAGTCTTGTGCCTTTGTAATACACACATACCCACTTTTAAAAAATTACAGTGAGGCTAATGTGATAAAACTATAGCTGAAGTAAGATTCTGGTATTACGTATCACTTTGTGTTTGAAATATAGCAAGCCAATGTCAGCAGCAATATATTTTGATAGTTCGGGGGTACTGTGATAGAGGAAAGAGGAAAAGTAATAAATTACCAGTATCATAGAGCATTGCAGTATGAACAATTGGATTTAAAAGCTACATATATAACACCTTTCTCTGTGCAGTTCCATCAGATATGTCCCGTGTGTCTGACTGCAACTGTGAGCATGTTTAAGATAATGCAGAAAAGCATTCTGAAAGAAAAAGCTAAGTTCAGTTCAGTAGATAAGAGAGCCACATTAGGAAGCTCCCATTACTACTCATTTGGTAACTTTTTAGCAGCAACTTAATTTCATAGAAGCCTCTCAACAGCTGGTATTCAGAATCAGAATGATACAAACCTAAGTTGGATTCGAATTGTTTATTTTTATGTAAAACCCCCTGAAATTGTTTGAATTATTGGGGTAGTACTGCAAGACCTTCCACATAAGGATTCCAGAATAACTTCATTCTTGAGCTTGTAAAGTAGTAACAGAAAAGTCTAAACTGAATAAATAGAAGCAAGTCATGGAGCAGTAGTGGTCCTATCCCATAAAACCCTGGTGACCTGATTAAACCTGTGATGACCTCTTTTTGCAGGTCCTGAGATGTACAGGAGTTGACAGTGCTTAGAATGGATAAATAGAACAGAGATCTTGTGTTCCCCTCCAACACATGCTGTAATTTATGTTCCTCTGGAAAGGAAGGATATTAATTTCTCAGTAGGGAAAAAATGTGTCCAGCATCTGCCACACACCTTGCCAGTGTGTTTATAACCATATTTTGGATTTGAAAAAATGTTGGCATAACGTGCCTTAAGCAAAATGTAATCCTATTTTCAGAATAATGGTGTAAAAATAGAAGAATAATAGGAAACTTCCTCTGCCTATAACTAGTTCTCACAATTATATATTTAGTCTTTTTTACAATTTCTTTTGTGATTTCGTTTTACTCTTAACCTTGATTGGGCTGTATCTTGAGTCCTCATCACTCATCTGTACCCTGCATCCAATTAACAGTGTAATATCGATTAAAGAAGAATTGTTTGAGTTAATGTTTCTGTTACCTTTCTTCACCAAAACTACCATTAGTAGAAAGACCAGAGAGGCAATTAGTTATCTTCTGAGAAAAAGGAGATTATTTTTTTTTCTACTTCAGTTGCAGGAACAAATTTTTCATTAAAACAAAAGGGATAAATCTAGGTGTAAATGTAGGTGTTAACAAGGACTAATTAGCACATAAAAGTATGCCATAAAATAATCCCATCCTAAGGTGTAATTTCAGTACATTTGAAAACAATGCATCTTGTATCTCTTCGTATCTTGTCACATGACGGTACCATCATTTGCTTTGAATTTTCCTTTGTCTAGGCATTTGGAGGTGGGAGGTATTGTCATTTTAGTGTGATTTTCTTTGGGGTTTTTTTCATTTAGCATAAAGTAGTAACAAAGCAAATGCAGCTGGCCACCTAAGATTAGACAGCCGCAGTTTATCACTGTATTGTTCAAGAGAATGTTCTCTGGAAATTCTGGGATTCCTTTCATGCTTAGTGCAAAGTTTTTCTTTGTTCTGGAATGGTGTGATGACTCTCCACAGATTCTTGTAGATATTCTTTTAATTGTCATTTACTAACATAGAATCTAAGTATTCACAATGAAATACAAAATTTGTAGTCTTTAAAAATATATTCTTAGTGAACTTGTCAAACAGTTTTGAAAACAAGTTCTTCTATGACAAGAAATTTAAAGTCTGTTACTTTAAAACATATGAAGCAGAAAAGAGCTATTTGTCCACAGCTTTACTTGTGTTCTAACCAAGTAGCCATGTTTTTCCTTTTATCTCTCTGACAATCATATGCCTTTCCTGCTGACCATCTTGCAATCTGAAAGTACCTGTTTAAAGCAAGCCAATAAATGAAAGATACCAGTGGCTGAGCTCGTCCTCGCCTCACATAAGAATGTTCTCTGTGGCTTTAACATTCCTCAAGGAAATTCTTTTGTGGTGTGTCAATTAAGTGTTGGGATTTTCTGGTTAATGTTACTCCACAAGATGCTCTTAGTTATGGTAATAGCACCATTCTTTAGATGTTTACTTGTCATCCATAGCCTGCAATATTTTCACAATAATAGAAAACTTGCAATAAAGCAAATAATACGGCGGAGTATTCCAGTGGACAATAGAAGGATTTCATAATGTGATTTGCAAATTAACAGGCTTGGTCTTTAATAGATCATGCAGTGAAGAATTCCAGAATTCCAGCTTCCACAGTGTAATGCTGTATGTCTCTATGAAGTGTAACCATTTTGACTTGTTTCCAAAGTTGAGCACTAAGGCAAAATTCACAGAGGCTTCCAAAACAGTGTCTGGTCCAGAACATTGTGTGTATTACTAACAATATTTGTTATAACTGAAATGCTTTTAAAATATTTCTAGGAATGTATTGTACTTTAATACAGGTAACACTGCTACTGTGACCTTTCTATGGAACTGTAGTTTTAGGTTTGCAATTTGTGGTTTTAAAAAAAGTGAAAATGCTGAAAGGCTTTCTCTATCTGACAGAAAGCAACATTGACTCTTTGCTGACCATTACGTGTCAGCTGTTGGGCAGCTTCTTGTGTATTCAGGGTAAGGAAGATATCTTGGAACGTGTGGTTTGTAGCTGAAAAGTCATAATTCCTGTTGGTTTATACAGAGCTAATGAGCAAGTACTTTTCCTGAAGTATAGATGAGACGAAAATCTTCAACTCAAAATAAAATATCAAAAATGTACAATTAAAGACACTAGATGTCTGAACATGAGCATTTCCTGCCTCTGGCATCAGTGTTCTGATAGGAAATGTTCAGATCACAAGTTACACGTTGGGCATTCTTGAATTGATTTTGGATATGCTCAAACTTGCACATAGAAATCTCTTCAGAAACTCAGCAATTCTTGGAAGCTTAAGTATTTGTCTGTGTAGATCTTGCATATCCGCTTACATAGAGCAGTGATATTGGGAGAATGTTTTGTGTGCCTGTCTTTTATCTTCCAACGTCTACCATGTGTCCATTTTAATGTCTGTCTTTTATTTCATTTTAACAACTGGGAAAAAGCAACAAAATTATTTTTATTTATAGATAACTCAAATTCAGATGACATGGTGGATAGCAAACTGTAAAAACTCTGTTGCTCTGTTGCTTTTTTTCTTAGAAATACTCCATAATAGGTTGACTTTAGCTTTGTTTCCATCTTCAAACACCACAGAATCTTAGTCTTACAGAGAATGCAGTTCCTTCACATTTCCTACAGAAAACACTACTCCTTTTGCTCTTCCTCTTCATTTAATGCATTTTGTCATATGTGTCACATATGTGAGAAGAATGGTGTTGTCACTGAATGTATGTGTTGAGGAACGTTCTCTTTGAGTACAAAAGCTGAGTGTATTTTAATTGATACTACGGTTCCAAGTGACTCTGTTGATTCACATTCTAAAAGATTGACTCAGCTGTGAGAGCTAAACTAAATACAGTCTTCAACATTCCCTGCTTGCATGAAGATTACAACGAAACAATGAACTAAATGTAAAAATATTAATGCATATATAACTAACACTTCCTTGGCCACTTGGTAGGAGGTAATCTCTTTGCCCATAATAGTGACACTTGCATATTATGAAGTGCTTTCTGAGTTCAGTCTTGTAACATTCCTAAGCAATGTTATTTGCAATTTGGTTTTGTTTTTCAGAGGCGTTGTGAAGGAATAGATGATGAAGTATCTACCCATTTCTAACTGGCTGAGCCAGCTTGGTCTTGCAGAATATTGCACACTCTTTGAACAATATGATGGCATAGAGGTAAAAATTCTCCTCTTTCAATAAAATTGTTGAGAAAATGTTAAGCAAGATGATGTAATGCAAGTGATTAATGTTCTGTGATATGATGTTGGAGCAAAAAACCTAAAGGTGGATAGCTTGTTTAAAATAACATCAATTAAATGCTGCTTTGATATGTTTTATTTCTTCCTCTCTGCATTCTCAATTCAGAAAATAAATGTGAAAAATACAACTGAATAGTATCATCAACTCAAAATATCCTTGGATTCATTTTCAAACAAATAAAATAATCAAACTTTCATGAAGTAGCACTAAAATTTATTTAAAATTGTCTTCTGTGTAACATCTGTGCTGCTTGTACACGAGAGTACTTAGTGAGTGTTGTGGTAATGTCCTAATCCAAGCAAAATTAAAATAAAAGGATTTTAAACGTAAGTAGAATATGTCACAAGTAGAAAAAGAACAGTATTTTCTATTTTTCCAAGTTGTCTCAATCAGCAAGTCTTAGAAGCACATTGGAAGATGTTCGTTTGATTCACAGTCCTGCTGGAACACAGAGGACAGGAACGGAGAACCCTGTGACAGCTGTTACAGCAACCAACAAACAGCATCCTGCAGCAAAGACCGTTCACAGCTTACACAGCCTGAAAGCTGCCTGGAAGAAGTTTCTGCTGAAGTGCAGAACTTAAAAATAGACTTAGTGCATCATTCAGGATACGATGGACTTTTTTCAATTTCGGGGCCATAAGTCAGAATTTCAGTTCTGCAATATCTGTACATTACAAGTATTCTATGATCGCTTAGTTCCCCAACCAAAGGGAATATTTTTCTGAAACAAAACTTTCAGTTGAGAAAATGCCTGACTAACATGACTTCATATACTTACCAACCTGCTCAAAACTAGACATACATGTAAGAACCACGTTAAACCAAGCTTCTAAGTTCTTGAAAGTCTAAGTAATTGCCTTTGATGTCTTCCACTTTTAAAAATAATTACTAATAACTATTTACACCGGTTTTTATCTCAGCAGTAGAAGGTATGCATATATCCATTTTGCTGAGGAGGACAGGGATGCACACTTACGTGAATTATTTTTTGCTAAGTAGTAAGTTCAGGGTAATAATAGACAGAGTATTTGGGTTTCAGTCAACTGCTCTAGCCAGTTCTGAACGTAGACAAGAAAGTGCTTATGATCTGGAATGAAGAAAGAAAACTTCAAGGCAGGAGACAGTTCTACCTGAGAAATAAAATTTCCTCATATTAATGTTGTCAACTGCAAAATGCAGCAAGTTCTTTAAAGCTACTAAAAAAATCCCAGCAGAATGCTTATGAAAGCTCCCACTGTGTTAATCTGAGCACCTGCTGTTCAGTACTGGAGTTAACAACAACTCTATTTGTGTTCCTCCTTCCAAGCTTTTTTTGCTCAAATTTGAGGAGCAGGCATATTGCATTTGTGCTCCTTTGTTTGTGGATTTTCTTGGACAATTATTTTGGCATTTGGCAGAAGGTTGTTGAAGATTTTTGAAAGAAGCAGTGGGACCCTCTGTCACTGTTGCCAAAGCTGAAAAATCCTTTCTACTGAAACGTGAATTCAACATTAGTACCAATTTTTGCATTTGGGTAAACCTAGAAAGGGATAAAGGAAAAGTAATCCTTGTTCAACTCCCTACTTCCATGTCATTAGTTACATATGAGTTATCATTTGAGAAACAATATGATATTTTCAGGCATGACTTAAGTTCCCTAACAGCTTTTGAAACATTGTTAGGTAGTGATATAAATCAAGGCTTTCAGCAATTAGAGCGCTACTCAGTCTAAAGCAAAGAATGTCTTTGCAGTGGTTTCAGTATGAAAGAAAGATTTTAAAATTACAATTTCAAAAACAGTGGCTCAGAGTAGAAATTCAGTGTCAGCTGTCTTCTTATTTACACAGTGAATCAGTCAGATTTTGTATTTTAGGGTCCTCAGCCTGAATTGTCAAATTAGAAAAGGCACTTTTAGTAACATGACTCGTCAGTAACAATATGGAGTACATTCTATGTGCTTCTCTTTATCTAACTTACAGTGAAAATACAGAACAGTTAAGAATATGAAGAAATACATCTGGATATATTTTCTATTCTGAACATTTTCATCATCAAATGAAGCTTTGTATGTACTTCTAAATCAACATAAATTCGAACTTCTGTACTGATTTATAATAATACCTCGAGTTATTCAGAAACTTATTTTGAAAGTAAAATAGTACTGATTTTGTGGAGAGTAAGGGGAATAAAAGATAACAGTTCAGCTTTGATTACACAAATGTATTATATAGAAATTTATGTTCTTCAAAACAGTGTCACAACCCATATTATCTACTAATTACAGTGAATATCCTCTTCATTATACAAAGCCTTCCTTTACAATATTATTATTCTCATCAGTTCACTCTCAGGTCTGTCTTCCTTCATTAGTTTAACTGCAGTTGGCATACTAGCACTCTTGGGGATTTTTTTTTCTTTTTACTCAAAGGAGTCATTATTTTTAGAAAATCTTCAGCTAACTTGACCAGTTTTGTTTTGAAAAAAAAAATTGAGAGACAGTGAATTAATATTCTAAAAGAAAAAATCCTCACCCCTTCAATGACATAGGTGAACATGACCAAGGGCCTTCATATAACATGTAAATATATTTGCTGCTATGTAGCTTATGGTATCAGAAACAGCAAACCTATCTGAAAGAAATTTAAATTCTCCTGTACTAATATGTAATAATATTTTCCTTACTCTGGCATTTGCTACAGGACTTACTCCATCTTACAGATGTTGATCTTAGAAAACTGGGAATTGAAAACCAAGGCCACCGAACACACCTCATTTCCAATATCCTGCTGCTTCAGGACGTGAAAAAAAAGAGAGGTAAGATTTCCATGTTGTCTCCCGAAAACTAAGAGAATGAGTTAAGGCAACCCAAGCTTTCCTGTCACAAAGGATGGTAAACTGATTCAGCCTAGGATACTGCTCTGGATGCAGATCACAAGGTACTTTACACAGACAATAAGAAGAGTAGTTGCACACTAGTTTAACAGAAGTTAAATATTAATATTTTGTCAGGGTTTTACAAAATAATATAACCTGTACTTTTTTAAAAAGTCATCATTTAGAAAAAGTTCTGCTTTCATTTCAGTTTTTATTGCTCTCTCAGTCTTTAGCTTAACAAGACAGAGTAATGTTAACATACCATCACTGATGGAAGACGGTGTCACAAATGCCTTCCTCATTTGGAAAGATGGTATCAAAAGGTCTAAACCAAGCTAATGGGTGTACGTGCCATCTCATCCCTACTGAGGAGAAAGGAAGAGAGCTTACACAGGCAGTTCTGACCTTTCTTTTCCATCAGGGACGTTGCTTTAAATTAAGACTTGTTCACTCCATCATTTGCTGCTTTTATGATGCTTTTATCAGTTCAGTATCAAAATTCAGTTCATGAGAGTTGTAACAAGCCCTGTAAGACATTCTCTTTTGAGTGGGATGATATTCAACTAGGACTTACACAGAATATTTTGAGAATTGTTCACAAGATAACAAGATCAGAATGTTATGCATTCTGGCGAATAAAGATCAAAAATCAAGTATTCATAAAGTGTGTTTAGCTGCTTAAGTTTTCAGAAGAAACTAGAACTAGTTGTGTACAAGTAGATCAGTGGATGTCTTCAGTGTTTCCTGAGGAGTTCAGAATTGGTGTAACAATTGCATAACTTCTACAGTTCTTTGGTTTAACAGTGTTAAATTTTGAAGCTAAATGTGGCATTTTTGTAACTGCTACTGTGAACAGATTAGGAAATTATTTGACTGCAGTAAAACTAGATGTGTTTCAATTGGTATCTGTTTTCATGTGACATTGAGACTGCATTTTGTAGTCTTTTCAGGTACTGGAGGGAGGAATGTATTACAGTTGTCAATATAACACCTTTTTTCAGGAAAAAAAGGACTGTTCAAACTGTCATTCACATGGTAAATTGATTTATAGATAGTTATGTAACATTTCAATGAACTCATTGGAGTGTTCCAACTCATGGAATGTTCAGGTTCGGATATGCTAAGCTACATCTAATCTTGCCATATTGCTGATGATTTCAGTGGATTTGAGCCCAACAATTTTTCTAAACTGCTGTGTATTTGTGTGGGGATTTTTGTCCTTCAGACACAGGTGTTCAAAGTGACAGCATGATAGTTTTTGGGGCTTGAGGGATTTTTTGCCACTTAAGTGCTAGAACTCTTTAAGCTAAGTTCAGTAAAAGTAGTGCTGGTTCGTATTTTTATGGGCATTTATCTTGAGCAATGTTTCCATTTACTGTTTGGTTATGGCAAATGAAAATAATTAAGTGTATAATTGAATTATGTGCTTGAAAAGAGAGACAAATTGATCTCTGAGTTGTGTTTTCACCAGGATATGTCTATACTAGATAGCTTTGCCTATTGTATTAAGGAATTCTGGGAAGGTTGCAAAGCAGTTCAGTTCAGTCAGTCATACACTAGTGCAGACTGTTTTGTTTTCACAGTAGGGATTAATGGTTGTTATCTGGTCTCCAGCCTATTATGATATGGCTGTGTTTTGTGTCTGTCTTTGACACAATGCTGTGTCTAGGAGCAAAGTGCCTAATCAGTTAGACTGAAATGCTTGTTGTTCAGAACTGAACTGTGCTGTGGTCAGATGTTAGAAAAAATTTTTTTTAACATTTTTATTCTATTAAATAAATACCGATGTCCTAATAATGAACTTACTAGAACACAGAACAAAGGCTATCTTATTCTGTTTGCTGTTATTGTGAGTTTTAATCAACAGTATTGTATTTGTTGCTGGTTCAATAGGTTCCAGACAGTGCTTGATGTGATAAGTCACCTTCATACGTAAGAATTTCCACAAGGTTAATTTTATATAACATTTCTTTGTACAGTGAAGTTAAATTTTGGGAAATTTTGTAAAAAAATGTTCTGTTTTCTAAAACGTTATCGTGGTTCTGAAACTGCTTTGAATAGTCTCACTGTCTCACTACACTAAGATTTGAATTCATCCTTTCTAACTCAAGTTACTTGGGCTGTGTTTTCACAGTAATTAATACCAAGATCTGTGCATTGACATAATACCCAACAACACATTTGACCTGGATGACACGTGCATATGATCACGTATCTGTTGAATTATGCAGAGGATGCTTTTACGCTATCTTTATATCAGCCAGTGATAGGGAAGTGACTGGGAAAACTGGTTTGGTGTAAGTAGCATTAGCTAATCAATAGGAAAATAACCATTCAAAATTGTTAAAGCACTTCAGTCCAGCAGAATAAATTTTACAGTGGACCAATGCATAGAGTAATGGGGCTCTGATATTTTTGGTAAGTATCAGAAAACTTAAAGGCTGCTGTGCTGTTGATTCTTGACCTTAATTGAAGCTGGGTTTCCAAAATGTCAACCTAAGCACACTGTGCCCTCTTCAGCTTTCCTTTAACTGCTTTTTCCCCATCTGTGTCACTCCTTTTGTTGCTAGTCAAACTACCCTGCAGCTGCATGGTGAACCCATTGGGGACTATATCTAGCTGAAAGACAGTCTCTTTTTCCCCTCATGTTATCCACATCAAGTCCCCATGCCAGTTCACTGTTCAGCTGCACAAACACTTGTACAAGCATGAATGGCCATGGAAGACATAGCAAAGCTGAGCCCTGGTGGCTGAAACAGCCCCACTGCCTAAACAGAAACCACAGCTGAAGGTGTTAGTGGGAGGCCAGTCACTCTCTGCTCCCTCCACTATTGAAAAGAGACAAATGAATTCAGCAGATAATTCAGTTCACTATCTTTTGTAGGTGTCTATGTTTTTTTGTTGTTGATTGTAGAGCTATTCCAGGAGGGATGACTTCCTGACACATTGCTTAGCAAGTGCTAACAGCTGATAGAATTAATTCAGGCCTAAAAGCTGCAGCTGTGGTTGGCCTGGAACATTTAATTTCTTCTTTTGAGTGGTTGGCCTGGAACATTTAATTTCTTCTTTTGAGTGAAGCCTTATAAATTTCAAGCATTTGTTTTTCTCTAAATATTTATGATCTCCAATATTTGCTTAGAGTTTATCACTATATTTCATTTCCTTTCAAATCAAAGTATGCAAGTGGAAAAATGCTTCTGCTTTCTAAAGACTTTCCTCCTAAGTGAAAAATTGTTATCAGTTCTGAACATACTTCCTGCCACTGTTTCAAGAAGAAAAGACCAGGTGGCTGTGCAGAGAGTCAAACTGATAGTTGCTGAAGTCTAGGATCTTGTATCAGGTAGTGGCAAAGTAGATGTCAAGTGAAAACATGAGAGAGCACACCAATCCATAGTGATGCTTTCCCAGAATACTTTCTCAGCCTCTATGCATTTAATCTAACAAAAATGAAGTTTCGAATAGGTATGAATGTGAAGAGACATAAATACTCTTTCCACAGACCTCTTGCCTGTATCTTAACTTACTTTTTGATGTGCACTGCAGCACGTTCTGGATCCAGATGTCCTGCCGTCTACTCCAGTAGCCAGTCATGTATTCATAGCATGCTGTGCCTCCTTTGAGATGTACCTTTTGCTTTCAGTTCTGGGGAAATTGTAGAATCAGGGGATGAGGTCTACAGCTTGCCTGTGCTTATCACAGAATGGGATCAAGAGGCATCCATATTTTGGGTACTAGCTGCTTCTAAGAAAAGCAAAACATTGCCTATGCCCACAGGAATGTTCTCATTGACTATCTAGCACCTTTTAGAAATATTTGTTTGGCATCTTAGAAAAGTCAGGAAATGACATATCCTTCTGGAAGTACCTTCTTCTGGTGTGAGAGAAACTGGTGACAAATTAGGTGCAATCTGACTCCTGTATTACTCAAAGAGGTCTTCCCTCCCTGAGCGTGAGGCATAGCACTCTGTCCTGTAACAATCAGAGATTGTTTGCTCAAGGCAAACATCCTGAAAGCTATAGCCCAGTACTCGGAGAGCAGTGCTCCAGGAAGGAACTGTGGGGTTTCAGTATCCTCTGATACAACTAAAGCGGGTTTGGTGTTGTGTGGGATTGGGAACAGACCCTTATTTAATCCTGGTACCTACCTTATTTAATCACGTTACCTACAGTACTTACGAGTATGATTTTATTATGATTCCTTATGACCTGTAGTAAAAGAATAAATCGTGTTTCAGGTGTGTTGAGGAATCTTAACATGATATGACCAGCTCCTTCAGTGTAGTAGAAATGTTACCTATACAGAAGGTAATGTAAAGTCTAAATGAAAATGTCTATTTTGATACAATAACAAAAAAAAATCCCTATGGTATTTCTAGACATGGAAGATACTTCTTGGTTCTTTATGAGCATGAATTTAAATATAGAATTATATTTGAAAGCTTTGTATAATTTGACTAATTATTTGTATGTATTTGTGATGTACTTTTCCATACGTCATTGATGGAGTTTTGAGTAGAAAGATATATAGAAAGTGAAGTGATAAGGAGTGTTTTTAAGGAAGTGTTCTAAGAGCTAGAACTTTGTCTTTCCAGTAGCTTCTTTTACTGGGATGAATTCTGAATAGTAGCATTTTATGGTTTAATGTGATTTCATTAACATCTTGGAGTCTTTTTCTTTGAGAGGGAAAAGATATAAAGAATATTTCCTTTTTTGTCTTGTACAGGTTTTCCTATACAGATATTTTAAATAAAATATATATTTAATCTTTATTATTCCACTTATCATACAAAGAAGGCCAGCCTTAATGGATTTAAATAAAATATATACATTGACAGAATTTATTGTGGATAAATACAAAATAATATGCAAAATTTGAACTAGATTAAATGCAATTAATATTCCATTGCATCCTAATTTTGGTAGGAAAAATAGAATTGCATTTCAATTCTTAGATAGCTGTTTCTGCCTATGTTGTATTTCTTGCCATGCTGCAGTAGTGTGAAGTTAAATATGAAGTGCTTTCTTGCCATGTGGGTCTTTTCCTTGTCATTATATAGAAGACCTAAGTTGTATTAAGAAGGGAGCTGAGCAAGTGGTACAGAGCCTGACTTGTGCTTGGGACAATATGAGACAAGTACATCTTCAAAGAAGGTATAAAATAAGCAAGGGACTTCCTTATGCACTTTTATTATATGACCATTACACTTAGCATAAAGCCATGACTGGTTTTGCTTTGTAAACCCCAAATATCTTGCCTTTGTCACTCTTGGGTAAAGTACTTTTACTTAATCTGGTTCTTTTGCTTCTCTTTGAAACATTACAAATGCAACCAGAGTGCTTTGGAGCAGTGGTATGTAGTGTCAACCTGTCAGATTCCAGACTCATGCTAAAGAATGCTGGTAGCTTTGCCAATAGATGGAGAGAAAGCTGCTTTGAACACTTTGATCTGCGTAATAGTTAGAGGTGGCATTGCTACCTGTGTGGTCTATTTTGCACACACTGAGAGAAACAAGGATTTAAAGGTTTTTTTGCCATTTCTGTTTGAGAAGGTCAGAAATATAAATGCTGTTACACAGTTGTTAACAGACACCTCTGACAGTACCATTTTATCTGTTGAAAGTTCCAAATCTGCTTATTGGTGCTTTCTGGCCTTGTTTATCCTTGCCTACATATCAGTTATATTATATAATGAAAAACATCAGTCACATGCAAAGAGAGACTGTTAATTCTCCTGTATTTGAGACTTTTTACAGACACATGGAAAACCAGAAACTTACAGGTCTCGGCTCCACAGTAACAGTTCTTCCACTGTTAAAAGCAAAGAGAGGGAAACAGGCCCTCTGGTAAAAAAAAGACCCATACAACCTTGTCCAGCTTCTTTCCAGTTTCAAATATTTATCAAAACAAGTCAACAAAAGAAAACGGGGTTTAGTGCCGTTTTACCCATGTATTTCAAGCTTCTGAAACAGATGTGTCTAATCAATGCCAGCACAAGTTGCTTCAATACCAAACTGAAAGAGGGGGAGAGGAACACAACCTTTTATTGTCATGGAATCCATGCAATAATTTATTTGTAATAATTTTTTAATAATTGTTTTTGTTAAAGATTATTCTCTGTTTTCTTGTATTATATCTAACAATTACTGTACTTGGGGGTCTTTGGCTCCAGCAGTGGCTGAACTAGCCAACTCAAAACACATGGAATTCTGTAGCTTATTGGACTTCTAATAGCTGTTAACAGTGAAGTTTTTTTCAAATTCTTCCAAAAATTTCATTTTATTTCTGACTTAAGACTTTCAAAGGTGAGCTGCAGATTAGAGGAGTTTAACAATAAACTAATTCCCATTGGGAAACGCTGATTTGTGAGACCTAAATTTTTTAACCAGTATGAAATAAAGATTAGTCTTCTGGTATCATACATACCCAGTCTGTACTTTCCTAGGTCTGCAAAAACTAGATGTGATATACCCAGAAACTCTAGCAAGCCAAAGCATGTTTTTGTTCCAGTTTGTTGCTGAATGAGCTAAGGTTTATATAACTCCCGAAACTCTCTTGCCGTACTTCAGCATTGTTTACAGGATGAGCAGCTATGGGACATTTCTACTTGCAAACTTTTCTGAGGCTAGGGGTCCTGAGGTTTCTTAACACTGACTCATTGGAGATAGCACTTTGGGTCATCAGACCTAAGACAGATCAAATAGCAAGAGTTGATGTTGGTAGTTCTATTATGGAGGTCTGGATTACTGCTGACAAAACTTGCCTGTTTCAGTTGGCAGCCAGGGAGAATGTTAGAAAGCACAGTTGCTGTAGATCATAATTCGCAAACTAAATATTGTCAGATTTTAAGTGCTGGAGCATTTGTCATTTCATATTGTCATTTTTATTTGCCCTGATGTCTTAAATTAATTTGAAAATTACCAGTAACTAATCTTGATTCCCTAGCCAATAATTGTGCTGTGGGGCATCTGTGAGAGTTGAGGTGTGAGTGTAGCATTTTGTTTGTTTGTGTCCTTTTTCTTCTAAGACAAGTCTACAGTAGAAACTTGCTTTGACTTTTGTTTATCAGGGAATAAGAACTGCTGCGTGAGCAATCTGTGCATACCATGCTCATCGTGTGTAGTTAGTTCTGCATTTTATAATTGCAGCTGCAGAACAGTGCTTTCGGAGTAAATGTATTTTCTCCTGGTTATTTTAGGAAGGCTGGAATTCTGATGCGTAAGGTCAAACTGAAAAGCTCCAATGAATCTTGTTTTGTCCCATCTCTTTTTTTTTTTCTGATTTCTGTAAGCCAGACACATTTGATAATGGTCTCAAGAGCTGGCAAGTATACAACTTGGTGTAATTAAGGTGTGCAAGCTACAGCGTCCGTCTCAGTTGTGTTCCTCTTCATTTATCTCTTCAGATAGCTGCTTGTATAGGTGTCTTTGCTCTAGGTGAGAAGATGCACCTGTATGCAGTCCCTTCTTTCACAAAGCAGAGCTCAAGGGAGGCCACAGAAGGGCACAGCAGTATGTGATATGGGGCCAGTGATGGCCAGCACACTGCTGGTTTCTCAGTCTCCTCCAGGTTGGTGTCACAAAGGAGAGCACTCCGCTGCCAATGTGTCTGTGGCAAGGGGATACACAGACAGCGTGATGCCATATAGATGGTTAAGGGGTATGGCAGGTTAATGTGGAACGCTGATGGGGAGGGCTTGACAGCTGTGCTTCTTTAAGGACATTGGTCCTTCCAGATTTCATCCTATGTATCAGTAAACCCATTTTCAAAGTGGATATAAAGTATGAAAACAACAACATTTTTGCAATAAGGAATCTAATCTAGCTTAATTCAAAGTAACTCACAACTAATGGAGCTACTGTAGGGAATCCTGTGAATTCTTTCTTCTCACAGCTGGTAGGAAAATTCTCTTTCAAAGCTTTGCATCAAGTATGTGCAAGGATGGGTTGTGTAAATTGTCATATATGAAGACAAAGACCAGTTTTCAATTTCACCGGAAGACAGAATAAAACTTTAGGAAAAGAATGTAATGACTCATGCGAGAGTAATCGCAGTTTAGGCAGGACTGCCCAGCTACCAGTGCCACTACTTAGCACATGGTTATGTTACTAAGGAAATTACTGCTCCTTTTCTCACTCTTATTCATAAAAAATGACAAGCATGACACTACTTCCTTTATAATTACAGTGCCTGAAAATTTCCTGAGTTATTAGAATCAGCCAATAGAGATCATCTTATGTGCTAATGGATCAGAGTTTTTGGCATGGTTTTAGATGTCTTTTACCTGAACTGTGGAATGTGTAGTTTAGATAGAGAAGACGTTTTCCTTTATGCAATTAGGAAAATAATAGTTTGCACTTCTGTAGCATCTTCCACTTGATAAGCTAATAAAGTACTATACAGTCTTCCTTGTGAAAAATATTTTCCACTCTGACATATGTTACAAAAATGAAAGTATATGTCATACAGGAAGTAAGTGGGGCAGAATACTAGAACTGTGTGTGGAATCCAGGGAACTCCTCTTTCTCTATTCTCACCCTAATGCCATTTTTCTTGCACTGGACATACTAGTGAGGCATTTTGGTGTCCAAAATGAGATCACAATCTGTTGTTCTTTGGTTCCTTTCCCTTCCCCCTAATCTCTCCTTCCCCAAGAATGTTTTGAAGAAAGATTCTGTGTAAAATATCCTATAGGAAATCTCTGCAGATTATTACTTGTGGCAGTGAAATTCTGGGATCTGTCACTGTGCCTGAAACATTCCTGGTACCTCTCTATTCTCAATACTTACCTGTTTTTTCACAGCTGACAATGACGAAAGCATAGTGCCATCAGCTATTCAAGATTTTCTAGCTTTCCTAGTTCATCAGTAGCTCAAATAATAACGCATTTGGGGAAAAACAGTTGACAAAAGAATAGTGAGGTTTTGTTGTGCTTTTAGGCCTTGTTTTATGTGAAATTAGTTTGAATTTAGACCTTTACTTCAAGGCTCTGTTCGGTGTCAATAGTATGCTATAATTTTCTGTAATTTGTGGGAAGAAAAATATGGAAGTATAGAAGTCTGTTTGTCAGCCACAAGTGGTGACTTCTGTCCCAGCACCAATGAAAGGATCTTTTTGAAAACTTTTGTCTTTCACATTTACCTCAACTTTTCTGTTTTGGAAGTTGTTGTAAAAGGTGTGTGGCAATGCCAGCACTGGTAAGCATCCCTGTTTTATCATGCCTGCTTTCAGGAGCCGAAGTGGTGTTGCTGTGGGAAGGGGAGCAGCAGTCAGAAATGCCACTGTGAGCTTCCTTTACCTTGGTATATGAGATAAATTTAATTTTCTAATCTTCTGTCTCTTCTTCTCTTACTGCATGTTTGAGCACTCTCTGCCTTTACTTTTTTCTCTTATTTTATACTAAACTTCATCTTACTTGAGCTTTCTTATGCAAAGATTCTGCTCATATTGATGAAAATTCACACACTTTCACAAGACTTTTCATCTTCCTTCATACCTACTTCTGCAATATATGTGATGGCTAAAGAATCTTGTCTTAATGAACTAAGTATTTCTTAAGCCCTATCTACACTTCAAAGGAAGGTCCAGTGTTTTTTTCTGTTTTGAATTGCTCCATTTTTAAAAAAAACTTAATTGCTGTGAGATATTTTAGATAGCTCAAGTTAGAAAATTCAGTGTTCTGAAAAATGCAAAAAAACCCCAAACTACAAAGAGGGTAGATGTCCTAGCCGGTATTTAGAGTCTAGCCAGTACCTAGAGATGTCGCCATGGTAAATCAGCATGTGGAATTTTAATCCTGCTGCTGTCACTATTTCATGTAGTTTAACGTGCTTAGAGTGACAACACCATAGTTTCATTTATCTTTAATGATGATGATGATGTTTGATAATACATAGAGGTCCTGGAAGATAAATACTTGGATACTTAATTGCATTTTTCATTTAGATAGGACCACAACTTCAGCAACGTCGTTGTAGCCAGGCTCTGAAGTAGATACATTAGAAGCAGTTTATTAAATGTAGTCCTAGTAAAAATGGAGAAAGAGAATGAAAGGATTAGACATAAGAGTGAAATGAAAATTGTGCATGAAGATGATCTCCCAAAACAGAACCACCATACAACTAGGAGGGTTCAAATATTTAATGTCAAAATCAATTAAGTATTTGGTTAGGCAGAGAAATATTTGCCTCTGGAAAACTAATGCCAATAGGATAGCGGTGAAAAGGCTTGGAGAATGTTAGCTTATGGATTCTGATAGCATGGAAAGAATGGTGTTATTGAAATTGTTTTGAACTGGAATAACCTGTGGCAAAACCAGGGAAATGCTGGCCAGCCTGAAAGACTGAGCCAATGGGAAAGAGACAAATTTGGCGTTAAAGTTGATCTAGACAGTGCTTTAGAAGTCAGCTGAGTGTGCCTTGATTTGTATTTAAGCAAAAGCCCTTTTATTGGGTCATTGGTACAGTTGAAGGCGACTGAGGTAACTATGGTTGTGTCTATTATTATCTGATTCTTTTGAAGGTCCACTTTACAAAAGGAGCGTTACTGGCCATCTGTTCTGTCAGTAGCTCTCGATCCTGTGCAGCTATTTGACCCGTTGTTACAGAAAATGCATTTTATCTCACCAACCTGTTGCACAGATAACTTCACGGGACCGGGTGGGATGGGGGGCAAATCTGCTAACGTAAGTACCTTGTGTGTGTGAAGTACACAGCGATAGTCTCCGAACTGTCTGCGAACAGGGTGGATTTAGAAAACTGTTAATTGTTGCTGCAGTGCTAATTTGAGAGGCAAAATTATGGACGTCAAGTGCTTAAATCCATGTAAAAGGGCAGCGAGAGGTCACGGCACATCAGCGACGGGAGTGCCGGGGGCTCGGCGAGACCCAGTCCGAGCGGGGCCGAGGGTGGTGGGCCCGGCAGCCGTGCCCATGGGTGCCCGAAAGCCATGCCCTCGGCCCCCCGGCCCCCCTGCAGCCATCCGCCGTGCCCCCGGTGCTGCGCAGCTCTCGCCGCAGAGCGGCGGGGACTCGTCCCGGCCGGCGCCTCCCCCGCGCTCCAGGTGAGCGGCGCCCGCGGGGCTGGAAGCGGGAGAGGCACCGAACCGGGTCTGCGCTGCCGCGGCCCGGGCGAGGGAGCCATAGGGCGCTCGTGGGAGGCTCCGGCTGAGTCACCCTTACTGAAGTTATCGCGAACTGCGCTGCTTTAGGGCAGGCTGGTGCTGGTGTACGTGCCGGCTGCTGCCGCGGCACGACCAGACCTTGGGCTCTCCCCAGGACGTCCCGGCTCACTTACGGGCAGAGCTCCGGACCGCTGGCGTGGCGGGGCCGGCCTCCGNCCCGAGGGACCCGGGCGGGACTCGCTGCCGGGACATCGCTTCGCCGGGACAAAACTTCCACAGAAAGCCTGGAAAGAAGCAGCAGCGATCAGAGCCGGTAACTGCGGGGACAGCGCTGTCCTCTCGGGCAGAGAATGAAGTGTTGGGTTTGCGTGTGTGTGCGAGTGTCCGTGTGTCCCCACACCGCCATCGGGGCAGGGACGGGCGGCACGGCGAGCCCTGACCCTGCCGCGGGCTCTGGGACAGTGACCACGGATCCGGTGCTTCGGTTTGGTGGGAACTCATTCCATGGAAATGCATTAAATGCTCTTTAAGTATGAAACACTGGTGTGTTCTCGAGATATTTCACGGAGTAGCAAGAACAGAAACGCTGTGTTTTGGGGTTTTTTTCCTCTCATTTTCTCAGTTAAAGAGGAGCATATGTAAAAGCACTTCTTTCTGTCGGAATTTGTAGTGTCCGTGAGTTGGCTGTTAGTTTGAAATAACAACGCTGAAAAGGTTTTTAAAATGCTTCATTTTCAGTTATAGTGGGTTGTTTTGGTTTCTTTTTCAGTAACATGGTGGGAACAGAGGAGCCGGCAAAACAGTAAATTACTTCCTATGCCAGAGAAGGAACAAAAGCTTGTATTTTGAAACATTAGCTAAAAAACGCTTAGATTTGACTGTAACCTTGGTAAAGTTCTCTTGTTTCTGCCAACAAAATGGGGAGGAAATGTTTATTTCAAGTCAAGGCTTCATACTGTTCAGGATTACTGAGCTAACTGCTTGGGCACCTAAATTTCAGAAATGAGGCAAAATGAGGAGATCTCTACTTAGAATTGAACACTCTTCAGTGATCACTTTTTCATGGCATTTTTTAGAGGTATCAAGGCATTCTACAGGTGAAAACTCACAAAGAGAAGTGTGGGATTTGTCTGTTTCTCTCATCGTGGGAAAAGACATTTCAAAGATAACTTATCCTGGCCTGTGTGTTTTCTGTTGCATGAGAATAATAGTTAAAAATAACATTTTATATAGGTTGTCAGATCACAGTGCAAGAACATATGGGGGGGGTGGGGTGGAAATTGCATGACATATATAAGGAGAGAGAAGGAAAGCATGAACATTGTGATAGCACTTCAAGACCCTTTGGAAGCACTGACCTGACTAATCTTGCAGGGAGTTTTTGATGTTTGACAGACTCATGTTTTTTCTGATAGTAGCTTAAAGCCTTTGAACTACTGCATATGGTTTCTTGATCTGTTTCTCTGTATCGTAACAGGCTGTCTGTTCTGGAACATTACTATTCTTCTCACAAAAGCAGAAAATAGAGGTTGTAGGAGACTGTTCCTAAGCCATTTTGGGGAGCAAGAATCCTCTATTTTGTTACACTGATGAAGAAGATTACATTGCTTCTAGGGAAACAGTTAACATGAAATACCCCTTGAATTTATAATGGCTGTGGTTTTAACTGTTTCTTCCTATGACATGTTAACTTTAGTGGCTTTTCAGTCATGTTTTTTCTGTTTATCTAACCTATTCTCTTACTATACACACAAAAAATAGATAAATCTGTCTTTTTGTCCTGAACTTGACTTTCTTCACCATCAGGGTTGATCACTTTCATTATTTTCTGTGTGTGTCTGCAAAGTGCATGCAAATGTGCCAAGTAACTTAGCAGGGAAAAGGGAGTAATGTGTCTCCCACTCGTCATAATTTATTGTTGCTGATTTTGAGGAAGGGAGGGCGGGCAGGTGGGTGGGAGGAATTTGTGAGGAGATTTGATGTGGCAAAAGTAAATAGAGTATTCACAAAAGTTGACTCCATCTTTTAAAGACATGAGAACATAAAGCAGTTGTTCTTCAGCTGAATGTATTAAACTATGTTCAAGCTCTCTTAGCTTCATAGCATGCATAATGGTAAAGACATGGTAATACTTTGAGTAGCATGTTGCTATGACACCAGGTTTAGACTTCAGGGTAGTTGATCTAACAAGGAGAATCACTCAGATTGCAGGTCAATAAGACTGAGAGAAACATGGGTCCTTTAATGTCCAGAATTGGTTTAGATATAACTCAGAGTTTTGAGATAGCTTGAGAGTCTGATTTGGAACTCTGAAATTGCTTTTCTATTACCTTCTATGAGGTTTCCATTGGCATGAGCATATACAACTCTGGGCTGTATGTTATGCCATTTGTGTATGTCTGAGGCCAAACTGGAGATTTCCCTTTCCCTCACTTCCCTTCCTCCAATATATTGAAACAACAAAGTAGAAGCCATTGCCACTAGTTGTGTTACGTTGTGGTATGGAAGAGCACTTACTTCTATACCTGTGTCTGTTTGAATGAACCATCAGAACACTTCTTCAGACTGTATGAGCATCAGAAAGTTTTCATGAAGATGAACTGAACCAGAAAGTTTGGATTTACATCCCAAAGCCAAGGAGGCATGAGCAGAAGGATATTTAGTATGTTGATGTAGGGAGGTGGAAGTTATTTGTTTCATTGTTCATATGGTTCTTTTTTGTTTTGAGCAACAATGTGAAGAGATGCATACCCCATCAGGTTAGAACTTTGTGCATGTTTGGTCTTGCCCACCAGATATGTATTTTATTCTGTGTCCAATCTCATACTAAATGCCATGTTGATTTTAGAGGCCTCTTAGCTTGTGTTTGCTCACTCTCATTCATAACAAAAACTAGAACATGTCAGAAGTTACCTGGAAACCTTTCATGCCCTCCGCTTCTCTGAATTCACAATCTGACTCCTGACAATTCTACTCCCATGTATTTTTCCTAATTACCGACCGAAGAAAGAAAAATGCCTGCCTATATGTAAAAACAAATTCACTTAGCATTTCTAACATTATAGTAGCATTAGCCCATCTTGTTTGCACCTAGTTAGGGGAAATTTGTATGCTTTCCACAGTGTTCTGTGTTGTTAGGTGCTGTGTTTTGACAAATAGCAATGTGTACAATTAAATTTCAGTTCCTTTTGAGCTATCATTCTGTTACAATTTCTACCATTTCCATTGTTGACTGCATATGCTGTTTCTTAGGGAGTAACATTTTCAGGTAAATTTTCTGTGTCTAGTAAGGTCAAATATTCTTTGAATCATATACTGAAGTATTTGAGACATTCCAGAGTTTTCAGCTGAAGAGGCTCCCTCTTTGCAGTGTTTATATTCAGTATAAGAAAAATGTATGGATAGTTTGGCAGGACTTTTGTTACTGAGCTGATTGTTGCAGTTCTCTGTTTACATTCATGAAGAATCTATAGTCCAGCAGCACATAGGCAAGCATGGGCGTTTTTTTATGATTTTTTTTGTTTGCTTGGGGTTATTTTGGCTTTTTTGAGAGATTTTGCAAGGGGAATAGTTTGACATCTTATCAAAACTTCTGCACACATAATTGTGGCTAAGTGTCTGCAAGTTCTTGAATGCAGGTATTTTTGTACTGGCTTTAGAACTCTGCCTTGATTCCTCGAAACAAAACTCAGGTGTGAATTTGAGGTTTGGGTATTGAATTTGTAAGTCATGTGATGTTCCTGAGAGTACTTCTTAAAAGAAGCAATGATTAGGAGAACTCTGGGAGTTTGGTTTTCATTCTTAAGGGCTTCTTAGGAGTGGAGGTTAGATGGAAAAAGCTGTACATCAGGGAGTCATTGTTTATTTGTTGAAAACTCACAGACTGCTGGGTTGGAAGCCTACTGGATTGCTGTAATAATTACCTTGTGAGTTGGTTAGGAAAGTGAATTCTCAGATTTCTTTTTGATCCTCAAACATGAAGCGGTTGACAATTTAATGTCATAGTAAGCCTATTGTGGACTCATCTGGTATCAGCTATTAAAGCAAAGCTTTCTCTGGTTTTAAGGGCTTGGGTTTGATACCCACTTGCATGCAATGTCACAGGTTCCATTTCAGCCTAGCAGTGGGGACCTCACAGGAAAGGCTAAGGAAAATCTCTCACTGGGTAACCTGCACTAAAATAGTTGGAATTCAGAGTTTGGAGGTGTTTTTTTTTATAAACCAGTGATTATAAACTACAATAATTAAGTACAGAATCTCAGCAACCCCTCAAAGAACAACATGTTTGTGCAATATAAGCAAGTTTTTCAGACTACATGAGGGCATTTGACACAAAAAGCTGAGTTTTCAAATGCTTGTGTGAAGGCTAAGGAGCCTTTTCCCCCCTGTTGTCGAAGGTAATTTTTATGATTCTGTTCTAGTAACAAAACTGAATTTAGAAGGAACAAGCTGTCAGTTTGCTTTAGCTATAGGAGATTGTAGCTTTGTGGTAAGCATTTGCATTTTGGATCTTCCTATCTGTGGACCAGTTGTTTTGCTTATAACAATTGTAATGCAAAACTGACTTTAAAGCAAGTATTGTGACAATACTTATGCAATATTTTTAATACTAGCCAGCAGAAAGTGTCCTTCAACCACATGATAAATGGAAAGATGATTTAGTATTTCATATCGAGGGCCCATGTAGCAGAATTTTTCTGACAGGGTGTTTTGGTTCTATTTGGATCCACATAGCTAAAATGTTAGTTCTTATTAATGCCTCAACTCTTTTTAACTCTTTTCAACAAGAAATCAGACCAGAGTCAAACAGATTCTCCCTAGGCAGACGTGCTATTTCCAGACTTTTCTACTATATTACATAGTACTGTGCTCTGACAGAGGCTTGTCAAATTGAAGATTTAAAAAAAAAAAAGTCTAGATATTATTTTTAATATGGAATTACTGAGTATTTATTGTAGGACTTTCAATAAAGGAGAAGTGGACCTTATCCAGCCTGTGAATCTGTGCAGTACAGCTGACAGGAAGAAACAGAATCTTTTCATAATTTGAGATCAGCTTTAGCATTACTGTAAAACTAAGCCTGTTATGATAACCTCTGAGTTGAAGTAACAGTAGCTTCAGAGCAGGAACACTGATAGTAGCTGTGATGCTGAGGCTGGAGAAGGGAGTGGGAGGACTATAGAGGCACCTCTGTTTTCCTTGCAACACCTGTGCATTCCCCAAAACAAGAGGAATTCTTGTGCAGCTGTAAGCAGCTGACTTCCAGGCTGCTGGGCCTTCAGGGTGCTGGTCATGGAACTTCACCAAGGTCAGAACAGATTCTGCCTGTCCATAATTGTTATTTCCAATAATAATAATTGTTACTTCTGATCTCATATCAATCTCTGCTGCTCCTGTGGCATTTCCAGTTTTTGTGGGAAGCACCTGGTTGACTAACACTTAGGTTAAATAATGTAGGACTGGTTGCCCTTTGGGTCTGGTGATATGTTTTGTAGAGTGGCTTTTGCAGGCTAATATAACTGGATAGGATAAGATAGCCTGTCTTCTGGAATACAACACTATAAACTGAGCACAAGGCAGCATTTTTTGAGGAACAGAACAGCAGTCTGTTAATGCGCCTGAAGTGTTTGTTTTGCTCATGATAACAGAAAAACCTGTACTGTATGGCAGCCTGTAATTGATTGTACAAGAGACTGACAGCTCTGCGAATCTGTAATGTCAACAACGATTTGAGCCAGCAGGCTGGGCTGGCTGAGGAAGAGAATTCCAGTAATCTGCTCCTGCCCTTATCTCTTGAGTAGAGCCGTTTAGATTACAGCCTGTTAGAAATATGTGACCAGTTATCTGCCAGATTTATTACTTGAGCAGGACTCCTCAGCAACAGTTTTTTCCTCACAGTGTGCCAGCTACTGTGTTTAGAAACATAGGCTTCCAAACCAAGCTATAGTGTCCTTAGTGTCCTTTATTTTTTGACAAAATGTTCTTAAAACTTTGATTTTTGTCAGTGATTCAAAGTTGATGTCTGAGTCTTCTGAGGATGCGAAGAAGCAAAAAAGAGGAACTCTGTGGATAAAAATGGAGGAATGTTCAGGGCCTGCTCTTGCACGTGCAGATTGGTTGGTTTTTGTTGTGACTTTTCACATATGTAAAAGTTGTATACGGGTGTGCTTGATGTGCAGTTGGGAGCAACGTGACTGGATACAGGCTGCATGTCGAGGTATCTGACTGCCTCAAAGTAAAGCAGATCAGTTTCAGATACCTTTGTTAGTCATGCTAGTTAACTTTGATTAAAGTGAGGGCTTTGATGATTGATACACTATAAGAAATCTTGGTTTTGTTTTTCCAGAACCAAAAATGATAGCTGCGGGAAAATTTTCAAGTCTTCCCAGAAATGGCCCAGTGAACCGCCAGTTCTCATTGGCTTCTTCCATGGACCTTTTGACCACTAAACCTTCACCAACGGAGCATCGCTCAAACTCCTTTCAAGGCATCTCTATCCATGGCACTCTCCCCAGGAAGAAGAAGGGGACAATTCCCACCAGGTCATCTGATACGTTTAGTCACATGGGAACATTGCCTTACATGAGAACACAACGTCAGCAGCCACCTTTCGTACAGGATGTTATAGAAGAGTACCCTCCAGAAAATGGGAAGAGCAGCAAACTCCATGCCAGGTATGTTGTAAAACCTTAAATATGTGACTTGCATAGGAGTTACTATGTATTCTTCTAGACTTCTAAATGTCTGGTTATAAATACAGTTGTTTATTATGCGGTATTCTAAGATGAGTTTTCTCCCTAGTACTCACTTTAGGTCTTGATGAAAGAATTAAGTAGTTTTTAAGGACTAGGTCTTCCCTATTTAACTAGACTTCAGACTCTTAGTTTGAGTACTGTCAGCAGACTTTTTTTCCTCTTGTTTTTCTGTCAGCTCTTTTCCCCATCATTTCAGATAAAGTGCTGTCATCTAGCATTGGACTTTGTATTGCTGTAGCAGAGAGTTATTCTAGAGTAGATTAGTTTATCTAGTCATTTAGGATGTTCTGTGCTCTTCAAAGTGTGTAATCTTCAAGGCTCTGCATGTTTGGCTCAGTGATACTTGCCTACTTGTCTCGTATAACTGTCCAGGAAAAAATAAAAATACATTCATTTTTAACCTTGCACATGACATGAGCAGAGTAACTTCATCAGCATAAAGCTAAGCAGGCTTACTGTCCTGTGCAGGACCTCATCCTTGAAGGGCAGTACATTTGGGACTTAGCAAGGCATTAGTCTTGAAGTATAGAGCTTTTAGTGACGGAATTCTGGGTTCCCAAAACTTCTCCTTTTGTCTTAATGGTATTACCACAATAAATGAGGCCTGCTGAAGTCCTTGAATTGGCAGTTGAATTGTAAGGGAGAAGAGTTGTCATGGCACTACTTGGCGAGGAGCACACTCTCTGTGGATCTCACAGTGCCTTGTCACAATTTGCAGCCTGATTAGTTTCTGTTTTTCTTTGGATTTTGAGAATGGGGTGGATCAGGTATTTGGTCAGCATTTATTTTGTTCGAACTAGGGATTTTGAAAATGTTATTTGTTGGATAACTTTAGTTTGAGTATGTGTTACTTTTTTATATGAATACTGTGTGTATACTGACAGCACATGGTTAGGTGCACTTTGAAAATTAAAAACAAATTTTTCTCAAGATTTTAATATATCAAATATGTTTCCTGTGTGGAGAAAAGCTAAACAATACTGTTTGAGTTAAAGAATGCAAGGTAGCCCTTCAGGTTTTAAAATAGTTGCAAGATTAACAGGAAGAAGATGGACACCTTTGGTTCCCTTTAAATTTTAGGGTAAGGTAGGGAGGAAATTTTTATAAAACTTAAGAATTTTTAAAGTAGAAGTAGTTATGGTTTGGTTTAATGCCTGAAACTACCTCTTAATATGTATTTTGCTTTCAAAAAAACTGAACCAAACTGTGAGTTTGTGGTTGTATTTCTTTGAGAGAAGTAAGACAAGTGTGTTGAAATTGGGGCTACTGAATATCTTGTTGACTTCTTCCATGCACTGCTAAATGGATTTTTAAAAGGAGGGATTCCTTAGATGTTGCCAATACTTCATGCTTTTTGTCACAAAATTTCTTATTCTTTCTCTTGATGTGTCCTGTTCACATATGCAGCTGCAGATCTGACCTTTGCTGTCTCAGAGGTGGAGCAGAGCTCCCCACTGAAGCTGGTAGATGTTTGTGGTCAAAGGAATGCTGTGTCCTATAAGTAGAGAATAGCTAGTGTTATCTGCTTACATTCAGTGTCAAATCCTCTTATCCTTTAACTCTGTTTTGGCTTGTCTGCCTTTGTTTTAAACCCCTCTGTCCATTTTTGGGTTCAGATTCTTCTGTTGTGAAGTTCTACTTCACCCCTTTGTTCCCATTTGATGCTGATATCCTCTGTCAGTGCTTAGTGGAAATAGATCTGCAAAACCAAAGCTGCAGTTCTTGATTTTTATGGAGATTTTGGAAGACTGTCTACAAGTTACAGTTATTGGAAACCTGCCCCTATGGGCTCTTGGGAGAGGCAAATGAGGGAAACAGGACAATGTCTCAAAAAGAGAGACCATCTCTCCAGTATTGGAGATGAATTAATTCAGAGGCCTTCAGCTTCTGAGCAGAGGAACTGAAGCACCATATAGGATGGTCACAGTTGTATTATTGTTTGAAGTTAATTGTGGGATCGGGACCTTATTGTTAGTGAATGACTTGCCAGGGAAACTTGAACTCAAATTCCTCAAAAGCCCCAATCAAAACTAGTTGATGTTATTTTTCAAAAACTTCCTGAAAACTGCTGTCTTTTCAGGCTATGCCCTCTTTAAGCAGAGGACACGCTATATAGTGGAAATTTTTCTTGAATTACTCCTTCCATCACACCCAGAGTGCCTTTTCTACCTCTGCTGGTTCCTGGTCTCTTTTGTGAAGATTATGGAGTGCTCTATTCAGTTGAACCAAGTACCATACTGCTTACTCAGCTTACCTCATGTCTACATGTGACTATTTTCCTTTCTGTCCCTTTTATGCTTAAAATAGTAGTTAAATGTTACATAGGGGAATATATTCCTAATGCTTGCTTGAAATATCCAATACAGGGAGGCGTCTGATGCAATAAGCTTTTTAAATTGCGATAAGGGAATATGCAGGGAGGGCAATTCTTCCTCCGTACTATCATCATCTTCACTACCAAAGCAAAGGATTAACATTCCTATACTTCAGTCCAAATACATGTTCCTGAAAGACATAGCCACGTGAAAAAACATGCTTAGTGAATAAACTGTACTGACACTTAGATGAATTTCAGATGTATTGATGGAGACCGTGATTCTGCTGAACATCTGTCAGTGTTTGGGGAACATGCATATTCGTTTCATAAGCTTAAATTGATTTTGAACACTTTAAATTTTGTGGAGATGGATTCTGAATAACTGCACAGCAACTAAAGCACTGCCTATAAAGGGTTGCCAGCTGAAGGTATAAGGCAGCAGGCAACAGCAACATATAAACAAGTTTGTAGAAACAGTGACTGTTTTGGATAAGCAATAGCTTTGCTGCCCAACCACTACTTTCACAGCATAGATCTTGGGATAGAAGATTTAAGAAGGGCTTTGAAGGACAAAGTTTTGGATCTGGTAATTCTAAATGTTAAGAAAAGTAGAGGAAAAAGAATGGAGATGCCTAGTCTGAGCTTTCGAACTAGTTGTAGAGACAGTATTGTATGTGGTGCAGAAAGGGAAATTCTTTTGGAAGAAGGTAGAAAAAAGAGTGTACGTTTCTCATCTGCAATAGGTAAAATGGAGCGAGTTGGAGGCATGCAGATTGAAGTGATTAAAAGGCTGTAACGTCTCTGCTGGGGTATTCTGAACAGGGGGCAGTAAATTGTGATTTCATTTAATCCAAGGAAAAGTATCTTTTCTTGAATTTTAATTACTGACGAGTCCCTACTGTTCTTGTGTGAACTGCAGGTCATACACAGTTAGTCAGAGCAGTTTGCACTTGTTTCCACTGGTGTTTGAATGAGTCATGTCCATAGTGCTGTGCAGCTGTAGATGGGAAGGTGGAATGCCCTTAGGAATGTAGTAGGAGTCTGTGTGTGAAGCAGAAGCTGCTGGGGGATAAAATCACTGGGTCTTTTACTCTAGTTTACAGTACAAATAACACCAGTCTGCACTGCATATACTTAAACACGCCATGTCCAGCATGCTCAAACTTGCACCTTCATACTTAAGTAGTAGTGTGTTTCAAAAATCTACATAGATGGAGAGATTTCAAAGACACAAATTGAAGAAGGCATTTGATCCCATCTGGTCGCTTTATAGCAGTTGTGTCTATGTTAGCAGCCATGCAACAGCTTGGTGTATTTTCAGTTTCCCTGGCTCTCTTTGAGCCTCTCTTGTCTTTACTCAGATTTGGCATTGGCACCATTGGTGTTGGAACTATTGAGAAAGATAATTCTTCTCACGGTCACTCTTTCCATTTGGTAGAAAATGTCCCCAGCAAAGATCACTTTAGACAAGCAAACGTGTTTTCACACATCAAATCCTGACAAGTTGTCCTAGTGTTTTTTCCACAAGTACATTTATCAAAGCGTGAAGTAGCACAATGTTCGAGATTGTTTCGAAGGACTACTAGGGAGAGATTGAAGGGTTATATGTCTGCAAGATCAGCCAGCAGAGAAAAAACTGATGTCAGATGTCAGTCTCTAGAGAGCCTGTGTTTCTGGCTAGGAAGGCCTCAGACTCATGAAGGTGCAGATTGTGATGACTGCTTTCTTTGAGTGATCAGTTATTGGAGGAGTGTTTATGCTGCCACAGTTTCCACACAGACTTGTGCATGTGGAGGAGGGTCAAGAGAGGATTTACACTACTCAGGAGAATGACTTAATTACATGTATCAAGTGCTTTTTCGTCTTCTTTTTTGTTACTATGAGCAATGAAGTGCTGGAAAGAGATTTTGTTTTGTCATGAAATGAGGTGATAGAGTCTGGCAGCAAAGTGAATACCCAAAATAGATGTGGTGGAAGTGTGTTTGCATCCCTTTCTTAAATTCCTTTGTGTAACAGACTGAGTATGAAAAGAGCATGAAGCCCGTACTGGGTGTCCTACTGCATACTTACCCAGCCCCTTAGCTTGAGGTGTTCTGAAAACTTCTGTATTCCAGGTGACATCATTCTGTATTAAATATGCTTTTTGTCTGAGTTGGAAGTAGGGCTTATCTAATTATTAAGAAGCCAAAATGTGTAATAAAATCCAGTCTGAACCCACAGTTTACACAGTACTGGCTAACTTATGTGCAGACTCTAATACATAAGGATTGTAGGTAAACAGGTGCAAATGAATACAGCTGTAAAGTCAAACATACTGTGAAGATAAATGTTAGCATTGCTTGAAAGGTAATAAAATCTGATGAAAGATGAAGAACTTCATATTATTGAAACAAGCCATCAGTTGAATTGATTTTGAGAGATGGCAAAACCATTATCTGTCATCAGATCTGGTAGTTATCTGAAAGTATTAAATTTTTTTTCTGCAGATACAAGAAGTAAGAATGTGGGTTCACCATTTTTTATTAAGATTCTTTGAGAGGGAAAATGGAAAGGAAAAGAGGTGCTTTATATTTTTAAGTTCATGCTATTACAGGATTCCTTCACTGGGAGCATATGGCATAAAGAAACACATCATCATTGCTAACAGAGGGCTGAAATTCAGGAGTTAGTTTTATTTTGTTGGATTCTAGTTATTTGAGCTAACTGCTTAGTCTGGTTTTCTGCATATAATATGTGACAGGGTTGTGGTGGAATCGAATGACAGGAAAGTTAATTTTTGCTATTAGTGACTGCAGATTAAGGAAAGTTACCATTCCTTGAAAATAACTTCAAAAAATTAACACAGAGATGAAGGCTTAGACACCAAGGGAAGATGGGGAGAGAGAAGGGTAGATCTGCTTGGAGGCAGGTATCTGAGGTGAACATCTTTCTATATGACCTGTACTTGCAGTGGATTAAGGGTTTTGTACGTTCTGTTGTGGGACAGCTCACCTGATAAAATATTACAGTACTTGTGAAGATACTTGTTACAGCATCCATTTCCTAAAGCCAGAACTTTTCAAAGCACTTGTGTTGTGTGGATGCTGAAGGGAATATAGGTAATTTCTTTCACCACTCTCTTCTGGATTTCCGGCTTTGTCTAGCAGTAGATAAGCTGTTTTATCTTAAAGCTTTTCTGCCTTTTTCATTTTGCTTTGGCTTGATCTGTCCTAAGGATGATTTGCGTTGTACCAGGTGGTGGGAATAGTGGAGTCTGTGGCAACGCTGGTCTGCAGGAGTGGAGGTTGTAAATGCAGACCTTAACAAAACTTGCTGGCTGACAAAGTAAGCAGGTTTGTTGTTTTAGAGTGTATTGTACATGCAGTGCTGGTAAACCCTTTGTCCTGAAAGATTCCACAGGCAAGTGAAGAACTAAACTGCAAAGATTTTCAAAAGCACTGGGTACTGGCACAACTTCCCACAGATCATTTGAATGTGAGAAGAATTCGGCCATCCTTAATGACTTTGCTGAACTGGTTAAGAATGGGATTATTTTTTTTTCTTCCAGTCAAATTGCAAAGTATTGAGAATGACAATGTCTCTTGAATTTAGAAACTTCCTTTTCTTTTTCCTCTGTGCTTCACCCCTGTTTTCTCTGGTATACTTGTACATATTTTATGCTCATACAGTTACCAAGCTGCCCCTTCTTTGTATATTGCATAGGAAAAGGTTTCAGATGGTCTAAATTCTATCTCAAATTTTCTAGATTTTTTTTTTAAATTAAATTGAGAATGGAACGTGACCCTTGATAAATATTGGGATTATGTGAAATAGTAACATATGGTACAGTCTGAACAGCTGAGTACCATCATTTTATGGGCAGGGCTGAGAAAGGGGAAGGCTCAGTTTTGCCTCTGTATAGGTATTCTGGACTAAAAGCTGTTAGGGAATCAGACTGAAAATAAGATAATATCACAGTTTCAGATGATATGCATTTACATTCAAAACAACATAGGGAATTTAGAGACTGTTTTGTGGCTTGGTTAATTCCAGAGTAACCCCATTTGTACATTTCTGAAGCTGCATATTAGGGTTCCAGTGTTACATCATTGTACCAACTTCCACCAAAGAGTGTTCTGTTTCTAAATTGGTAGGGTATATGTTGTCCTTGTGGCACACTTGGTTGCTTTCCCAAGCGCCTGATCCTCTGTAAGCTTGCACAGTTTTCATTGTACCTGTTACGTGTTTGTATTTAAGGGCAGCACCGTGTATGTCAGCCCAGGGTCTGTAGCAAACATCCAGTCACATACTGCAAACTCTGTTAACCTGCTTCTTCTCCAACAAAAACAAATACACAAAGTGCTTTGAAACATAAAGAAAAACAAGCATATATTTTATAGAAAGAGTTGTAACTGATCACAAGACTCTTCACTTAGACTTCTGTGCCTTTTGCCATCTGTTTGTGTAGAAAACCTGTGACAAGATCTTATCTTTATAAATTAGGGCAGTGACTTATCTGACTTTCAAATAATTGTGATTCTGAATTAATGATAACTTTGAAAACTTTTTCTTTGTACATGCAAAAAGTGAATGTTTTACTTTCTATTTTCTGTTAGCAGTGCCCTCTCACTGCTATCAGAGGCAGTAGCTTAAATGGGAAAACACAAGCAAAGAAATAAATTGAAAAGTCATTGAGAGAGCTCTCTTTTAAATTTATCTCAAATATTTTAGGTGGCCTGTAAGTATTTCAGCCATGTGTTGAAATTGCAAAATTGTATTTGATTTGGTTAAAATGGTATGATTAACTTTATTCCCCGAATTACTATTGGCCGCACAACCTATGCTTTTAGAAGAAATTGATGATTTATATATTAGTTAAAACATAGATAACATAGGCCATATAGCTCTAACACACAGATTTTGCCAAGGATTTTAATGTGACCTAGTAGCCTGTAGCTCATATGAATGTGTCTCTTCAGTATGAGGTTATATTTGGACTCACCATTTTGTTTGTTTGTTTGTTTTTCTGTCCTTTCTTCCTCACTCCTTGCCCCATTTTCCTACAGAGATCAGAATATTCTGGATCCTACTTTGGAATATGTTAAGGTAAGGTACCATTTCTTACCCTCAAAATATTTTATTTGGTGTATATACCCAGCACTGCCAGAGCATTTCAGTCATCTGTAGTTAACTAGTGCAGCTGTCTATCTTTTGCTACAGAGAAACTAAGTATACCTGTCAGACTGTTTTCTTAATTCTTTGGTGAAATACTTGTGGGCATTGTGCTTTAGGTGTGGATTGCATTTTTATATTGGGGCTTCTTTACAGTTACATGGTGACTACCTAAATTTTTGCTTTTGTTAACAGATTAAACGAATCTGTATTTCTTGCTTATGGATTTCTTGGGAAGTAAAGAAACACATCTGAAAATATAAAAATGTCAGATTTAGGTTTATGGTTTTAGCAATATACTTACTCGCATTGCAGTTAAAAATTCACTTTCGGTCCAAAAAGTAACTGGAATCCTGGCAAAATTGTGAGTTCTGTTTTTCTTCTCTACGAGATCAGTGTGTGTACTTCGTTAGAGTAAATGAAAAGTACTCTGGAGCATTCATGAATTTTATTCAAAAATCAATCCTGGACTGGCAATATAGAAGCTTTGGAAGAAGCCTTGGGGATGTGCTTCTGTACTGGGAGTCTCTTGTAGGGCTGTAATTTCTACTGAATTAGTACCTTTCTACATGTTTAAGTGAACATTGTTTCTCAGAACCTTGCAAGGACCTGGCTTATATGTTGTGTCTCTGAATAATGGCCTTGTCTAGTTGTTGAGCTTTGTTCCCTATCTTTTAGAAGACTCTAGTTTTCTGAGAAGTGTCAGATAAACACAGGTTATCCTTAACATAGGATATTTCTGTAGCTGTTCTTGCAAATCTGAATTTCTCAGACACCTGAATTTCTGCTAGAGGTTAGGGTTCAGGTGAGGAAGAGTCTGAGGAGAGCCAGTCTGGGTTTTGCTATTAGTGCTGAGAATTAATTCCTCTGAAAGTGTGGCAGGGTTGTCTGCTGGACTTTCTGCCCAGGGTTGGGGCAGATGTAGGAATTAGGGTTTTGAAGAAGAGGAGGGGGAAGAGCAGAGCACAAAGGTCCATGGAAAAACGACAGCCAGAGGACTCTCAGAACAGCTGCTGGATTTCTGCTCTGAACAGTTAGCTTAGTGTTGTGAGGTCCCTGGCTTCAATCCCATCCTAAAGTTGGGATATGGTAAAGTAGCAGAGAGAGAGAGGAGGCCAAAAGCCTTCTCAAGAGTACCATAGAAGAGGCTATGCTGGAGGCAGCACTGTGGTGGACGTGTTAATTGCTCTGTTTAATTTACTCTGTATCTGGCACTATACTGTACAGAGTATGTTGTTACGGTTTTAATAATATGACCAAGTAGAAGGCAGAGGTATCATGTGCCAGTTCATCAATATGTGTGTCTTGTCTTGTTGAAGCAAGTTCCATATTATAAATGTGGTTTCTGATCTTTTCCACTTTTCTGGTAGAAGCTTGTCTTGGACTCTTGTCAGTAGCACTGGTGCTTAGTTATTAAAACTTGGATCTTGAGGAGGAAAGCCTGGGGAAAAGAGACATGTGAGGGAGAATACAAGGGTTACCATCCCCTTCCTTCTCCTTCCTTTTGCAGTTTTTCCTGTCTGTATCCCTACCTTCAGTGAACTGTTTGAACCCTAGTTCAGTGATATTATAACAGGAATTCTGGTCAAGAAGTCTCAAATTACAGCTTTGAAAAATATGCAGAAATCTTTTTCTGATAAATATAACCCCAGAAAACCTTTTTGTCTCTAAAAGTCTGGGTTACTAACAAAACTGATTCCAGAAATGTATTCTTACACAGAAAATGGTCATTAATGCCAAGAAAGGAAAACTCATCAGTAATTTGTTATCAGTTAATTCTAACTGTGGAAGTGCCTGAATTCATACCAGTAGGATCTTGGACGCCCTTTGCTGGCTTAAGTTTCAGCAAGTGTGTGTTCATTGTCTTCTATAACTTATGTTAACTATTACGTTAATGTTTATAAATTTTCCAAATTCTTGAATAAATTATAGTGGCAATGTTAATTCAGGTATAAACTGTTAAACACTAACCTACTCATGCTGAAAAATAGATTTCTGTAGCATCTCACATTGTTTATACCATCGTTGCCATTGGCACAAGTCTGTTTGATATATAATCTGCGCATATGTAGTTTGAACGAGCAGGTAGGCTTTGACAGATGTTGCTTAAGTGGTGAAAAAAATACCTTTAAGTGAAGAAGAGATAGTAAGAGAAAAGGGAGAAAGCAACAAGAGCACTTTTGTGAATTGTATTTTGCTGATTCAGGATACTGAAGTTCTGAGCAACAGATTTATATTTCTGATACACAGGAAAATATAGTTAGTATTGTCTCTCGATAGAGAGCTGTTGATTTACTGACTGAAAACATATAAACTTGAGCATGAAGCATGTATGATGCATCAGGTATATGTAAGAACTAACACTGACACTAATTGTACACAAAGTCTTGATACTGATTCTCATGTTGCTGCTCAGACTGTAAAGAGAAGAGAGACTTTGGATTAATTTGCCTAGTAAAAAATTGCATTGTCTTGAAAGCAGTATGTGGCATCAATTTAAGTTGTATTTGGGTAGTTTGGCTGCTGCTGGGTCTCCCCGGGAGTTGTAGTTCCAAACAAACTGTACTGTCAGGGCCCTGAGGGCACTAATTGTTTTTAAAGGTCCTGGCCAGCCTCACTCAGAGCCTCCACCCACACCCCCCGAGCAAGGGCTCCACCAGGCTGGGGCCTTCAAACCCTGCCCGAGTTGTTTGATGGGTGCGCCTGCCCCTAGTCCTGTTTCTCAAGTGCTGTGTGGACAGCCCTTAGACCCCGACTGTTACCTGGCTTGCCTGAGGCTGCCTGGAATGTGATAGGACCTGTTGGTGTCATCACCCTGCTCACCTTGGCTGCATCTCGGTGCCGCAGGACTGCACCTTGTTGGAGAGCGTGTTGGGTCACCCTTCCTTAGGGAGCAGCCCCACTCCTGTTGCTCTCTGACATGCTACTTGGAGGTGGCTGTTTTGAAAGACATGATATGATCAAATAGGTGCCATTCTCATAACTGATCCATTTTATCAGGCTGCGCAGTCGTACCTGTTCTCCTTCAAGACAAGCAGCTAGTTTTAAACTAGCTAGATTTAAAAAGTAATTTTGCCAAAGGAAGCTGGGCACAGAGCAGACCCTGGCACTGTTTCTGCAGTTTTGCAAACGTGCTACTGGAGTTTCTTATGAGTCTCATAGGAAAGATAATTAATACTTGTTTAGAATGTGCTCCTGCTGGGGAGTGATCAGCATCTCTTCAAAACTGGCCCTGCTGTAAATAGAATGCTGAGAATTCATTCAGGCTTGAGGAAGAGTAACACCAGTGTGCTGGTTCATAGTGAAAAGAATATCATCGTGTTTGTTGTGGCAGTAGTGACTGCAAGCAGAGAGACTGGGTGAACTTTGAAGCTGAGTGTATCAATTTGCTTTTAACAAACCTTTCCTTGGTGAAATCAGGTGACTAAAAGTAATACAAATAAATCTTTGTATTCAGAAATACTCTGAACAGAGGAAAGGCAAAATAAATTGTTTTTCTGCTGGTTTTTTTCCATTCAAGATACAGGACAGAAAAGCACTAGTTATAATGCCTTTTTTTGTTGTTTTTAAGAGAATGTTCTCTATAGATGCAGTATGGTTTCTAATTCTTTAAATCACAGCTCACAAATGGCAGTTTACTACGTCTTGAATATTGATGTATTAGTTCATTCGATATATAAAGAAAGCTAATTATGCAAAAGCAAGTTCTAAGAGGGGGTGGGGTAAGAACTGATTTGCTGGAGTTGGAGAACTGAAGTGTCCATATGGCTTCAACCCTTCCTTTGTCTACACAGTGCTGCTGAAACCATGGTCACAGTTAAATGGCTCTTTCAGAAAAACCTTTTATGGTAGAAGTGAAAACAGGCCAGACTGCTTTGAGTCAGACTGCTACCCAAGTCATGAAAGAGATTTAGGGACACAATAGCACGTTGTACGTTCTGGGAGATTTTTACAAGTTTTATGAGCCAAATAATAGATCCATTGGTAGTCTCTGCAGGTTCTTCCCACACCCTGAGTCTGCACATCCACAGAACAGACTCCTGCAGCAGGGGAGAAAGAATCAAGTGCTGGCAGATTTGAGTGTGTCAGAGAATGTTTTGTGAGTCGTTTTGATCAAATTCATGTGAACTAAAGATAGCTTTCTGTCCCATTCCTATTCACTATAAATACTTTAGGTTCTTTTTATAGAAGTCTGTGCTCTAATCACTGAAGCTATATCAGGGTAAAAAGTTAAAAAAAACCAAAACCAGATTTCTCTCTTCCTTTCATGGAAACCTTTTGAGTCTTTCCTGTGGAAATAGTGCTTAATAATTACAGAAATACATATCAGTGATGAGTTGATAAGTATTACTATGGCCTGAGGTTTTGGAGTTATATTTTAATCCATTAGTGGAAAATTACAGCATTTATGGCTGATTGTCTGCTCAGCATGGTCATGAGGGAAGTTTATATTTAGATTCAGGCTTGAAAAAACTGTTGCTGGCCTAAGGAAGTTACAGCTGCAGAAAAACATTGTCTTGTGGAGTTCTGATGTAGTATTGTTGCTTGTCTCAGCCCCATGGTGTTGATTTTTTCCCCTATTTTTACAGCTCCTTGATTTTGTTAGAAAGCAAACTGTCATAAAAATTACTGTCATTTATCATTGCTTTGGTTAATGCAACTGAAAATAAAATTTTGATGTCATTCCAGTGTATTCCTCTTTATCTGTAGCTTTGCGAGACAGAACAATATTTTGTGGCTTTAATTCAACTCTAGGGAACTTGGATCTGGTGTAGAGATTTATTGATGCACAGTTTATATAGTTAATTGCACAAATTCGTAACATTGTGGATGCCAATACGTGTGGGTGTTTGACTCGCATTGTTCTTTCGGCTATGCCAAGAAGGTACTATGGGAAGAGAATTATCCAAAGCGAAGTTTGTATGTGTGTATGTAAGTTTGGGAAAGTTTAGGAAAAAATCTGTGTCTGTGTGACAAGTAGCCACAATTTGGGAAGCAATTCTTCCTGATGACAATGAAATTTCATTGCAAACAGCCTTTTTTAGACATGGCAATATATTAGAGAGATCCCCACCTCACTGGAAAAGTTGCCAACTATGGTGTGCTGCCGTTCATGCTGTATGTCACTCTCCTGTGGAGACTTGCCTGTTGGGATGCGAGTTGGGACTTGAGAGCAGAAGGTTTGTTGGGTTTCTGCGTTGTCTGACAGTGTTATGCATTAAGTATCAGAGCTGGAAGGAATGCCTGATACTTTAAGGCACCGTGTGGTCAGGAGGTTCTTTTTGAATCTGTGGGATGGTTTGGGGATTTATTTTTTCCCACGCTTTTTGCAACTGCAGGGAGCGCAACAGTATCACAGAAGGTGGAATTATCAGAGGGAATGTATTTTGATGAGGAGAAAAGGAGTATGCCCATGTGACTGACTTGGCACCTTACACATCGCTTTGAGTTGGATGACGAATCTGTAATGACAAGGATCATCAGTGCTATCAGTAATGTTTCAGTCAGAGGTTTTTTTCATGTCTCTATACTTAGCAGGAACTGAAGCCTCACAAACATCATTCCATAGGAGTTGCTGCTTGTATGCAAGCTGTATAATTCAGAAATATATGATTCTGGTAGAGCCAATCTGATGTTAAATACATGTAATTTTCTGTCTAACAAGAAAATCTTCAGGTTTCATTCTGGATAGGTTGTTGCTGGTTATACGCTGCCCTCTGCTGGAGAAGAAACACTGTAACTGGATATTTTTAATCAAGTCATGGCTATTAAAATCATATTTTTCATAATAATTTCATTGTAACTTTTGTAGTAGCCTGACTATTGGAAGTTTGTATCTTATTTTCTCAAGAGGCCCAGAAGGGGAGGGAGGGGGCGAGAATTTTTCCCCTCCTCCCTGTCATTAATTTACAGAAGTAGATCCTAGAGGGAACTTGAGAATTCTTTTCTTTTTTTTTCTCACAGTGAGAATCTTGCCCTGTTTATTTGGAGTTAAAGAATACTTGTTTTGATAGAATGCAGTTATCTGTAATTAGTGATGGAATTTTACACCCGGGTTTGACTGTTTTCTAATGCTGAGTTTTGTTTGACCAACGGGCTCGTCTCTGAAAGTATGGTTGAGTCAGCAGTTCTGTAATCTGCAGAGTGCAAAGCAATGAGTGAAATCTAAACTGGTGTTTGCAGTGAACTGTACAGGAAGTGTGATTCTACAGCTCTGCCAGGCAGTGCACCCTCCGTGTACTGTCCTCGTTCATGGGTCCCTGGCAGAGAGAATCCCAAGTTAGCTTGTTACTGTTTGGAGCTTTTTGCTCTTTCCCAGTCCCCAGTTCCTCAATGACCTGATTAGCTCTAAGAGCTGTGGTGGTTTTTTTGAGTGGGTTTTTTCCTTTGGTTGGTTGGTTTGTTTGGGGGGTGGGGGTGGTGGTTAAGCATATTGTGAAGTGGGATTTTTTTTTTTCCTTTGTGAATGATAGTCCTTGTATGAATTGAGTCTAGTGGATAGTGGCTTTCTAATTATTCTGACCTTAATTGTGAAGTCTTTTAGTAGTGGTTGTTGCATTCCCTTCTCCTGATGCTGAAATGGAGTTTAGGGTGTTTATCTTATGGAGCATCTTCTGTAATGCTGAGTATGCTCTAGTAAATGCAGAACACTGATAATTCAGAAAGCAATGAGCTCTGTTTGCATTTTAATGGTTAATCCTACATCCTATTTTATGGTGGATTCGACCCTGTTAATGTCTGTATTCTACTACTTCTGTTATTACTCATTAACTCGTAAGTGTTGTCTGGTCTGGAGTCATCAAAAGCCACTACACGCACTGAGATGGCACTGAGCTTTGAGTTGAAAACTCTGAAGGTACTTTGCACTAATGTCCTTGGCACCAGTAGTAATATTAGTGGCAGTAGCTACTTAGTTGACCTTTTCAATATCTTTGTTAGATGACCAGTAATTATTATCAAGTCTTATTTATAGATGAGAAACGTAAGCTGGAAACATCTGAATCTGAAACACGGGATAGAAGTTTTAAGTTGCGAAAAACTATTCTTTATCTCCAGTGATCTTGTGAAACTTGGATTTAAATGCATTACCCTTTTTCACCAAAATATTAATACCAGTGGCTCTCAAATGCTGACAGTTATCATAGAATCACAGAATAGTTTGGTTTGAAAGGGATCCTAAAGATATCTGGTTCCAATCTACTGCCATGGGCAGGGATACCTTCTTCTAGACCAGGCTGCTCAGAGCCCCGTCCAGCCTGGCCTTGAATACTTACACATTGCTGTTGATAATATACCCAAGTCAAAGTGTCTGTGTCAGTGAAAGCAAATGCTAGTACATGGTGACATGCGTTTACTTTTCAGAGGAAGAAAGCAAAGAGGAAAAAAAAGATGTTTTTTTACTTTTAAGACATTGTTTGATTCACCTTGTTTTGTGATTGTTGAAGTGACTAACCATTTCTGACAAACAGTGCTTTCATGTACTGAATTAAGCCAAGGTGTGGTCGTGGACCCAATCCATTGCATTGTTCATTTGCCAGAGAAGAACACGCTGTTCCCCACAAAAGTGGTACCTGTGGAGAAGCAGGAAAGGTGTCAAATTATAATATTGCCATACCTAATTTTTTATGCGTCATCTGTATTGTGCATTTTGTCTATCTTGGTAAGAGTAACCCCATGCGTAATGGAAAGGTTGTAAAGGTTTGAGTGGAGGCTAAGCAGTAAAATGCCAAAAACTTATTCTACTTGTAAAGTGAGTTTGGTTTTCTTTCAGTTTTCAACTTTTGTGCAAATACTTGTGTCAATTGACACAAAGAGAAGAAAAAGGTATATTTCTGTCTGTGTGATGGCATCAGCTGGAATTCTTACAGCTTACATTTTTCTTTTATATGTATATATGAATAGGTATGTATCTATAGAGAAGACATGAGTGCCACACATAATTTTCCTCCTTTTCATGTGAGATATTTAACTATTAATAACATCTGTTGTTCTTTTTGTAGCTTCGCTGAGCTGTGTCTCTTGGAATACTTATTTTCCTATTGCTTTTGAGCTTTCGGGATTGTTTCACAGGAACAGTGTTAGTGGTGATGTTGGGTCCTTTTCATAGTTTTGAAGATGGACTAATAGCAAGAGCTCACTGGGGCATGAGAATATTTACATTTAACTCCTTCATGCAACACCTTACTCAAGTCTATCTTTCAATGTCTATAGTCGTATAAACCACAAGGGGGAGCGAGTATATAGTGTGTGGAAAGCAGATGGTTATCAAGCACTCTGGGTCCTCTTACCGATAAAGCCTAGGGAGGTAAAGCTCCTAATCTCTCAGGGCTGTGTTTATAGATAATAATTAGAGTAAGACTGGAACACCGTGTGTGATATCTGTACATCTTGGCTCTTTGTGTTTAGAGTTTAGCCTGTGGAGAGGGCAGCAGAAGGAGCATTGTGCTTTCAGAGTAGGTTGGTCTGATATTTTTGTATGTCGGGTACTTCTAGAAAATAAGCATCTACACAATAATGGGGTATAATGTTATGATGGCTGTCTGGAATACTCAGAGATAATTTGCCTCCGTGTCCTCAAATCCTTGTGTTAGTAAACATTGAAAGGGTGGTAAAGACTTCTGAAAAGCTGAGCTCAGACAGAGCCCAAGTGATTTGCAAGTTTTATCTTCGAGTGCTACACATCTAAAATATATGTTCTTTGTATAAAAGGAAAGTATTTTAGGATATTCAGGGGTTTTAGATAAATAGCTGATATTTTACAGGCTTACCCCAGTGAAATAACAGAATTTTTTTCGTGTTTGATTTCTATTTGAAATTGGTGTAAATCTCACACAAACAAGCAGTTTGACAGGACGGGGGAGGATTTCCAAAACAGAAATCTGGAGTTGACAATTGTGTTAGTTGCCTTTTTTTATGTGTGAGAGAGCTCTTGTATGTTGACCAGCAAAGCAAGTCAGACTAATGACCACTACGTCAACAGGAAAGAGAAGAGACTATTAGGAAAAACAGGTGAGATGTTACAAAATTGTTTCATGTCTGTACATGGCTTGGCAGACAGATGGAGCTCAAGAATGGATAAGCTGGTTTTTAAGTTTTTGGTTGCATCAGTAAAACCTGCTGGTGGGTTCATAATAGGAAGGTGACTAGTAGGAAAGCCAGACCTACTGCCAGATAACTTTGGAAAAGTCTGACCTTTTATAGCTAAAGCATAAAAATCTCAAAGGTATTCGGGTGTCTAAAAGTGCAAATTAGGACCTAATGGGGAAGCTCATAAGCTGGTTGGGTGTTTATTTCTTGTAGCTGCCAATCTGGGTTTTTCTCTGAGGCACATTTTCAAAGAGATTTATTCAAGCAGCAGGGTAAACTAAGTAGATGCAAATTCTGTTTTCTCACTCTTCCTGTACAACTGCAGTGTATTTCTGAGACTGCCTCACAGAACCACGATAGAGAGGAGGAAGAAAAATTACTCTGACCTCTCCCACACCACACCTGCGCAATGCAAACAAGTGTAATTACAGCTGCAGCTCTGCCTGTTTATTTATGATCAGAAGCTGCACCAACAACAGTTTGCAGGAAGTGAGGTTATACAAGAAAACATTAAAGAGTCAGTTCTGTTAAGAATTGACACAGGAATGGTTGGACATGAGCTGGGTCGTAGGACTTTATGAGCCTGTAGACGTATGAGTTAGGAACAAATAAAAGTAAGCTACACTTTCTGACAGTCTTGTCATCCCCTTTCTTCCACTTATTCTACACTTTAAAAGGTGTTCAGCTGTAAACAGTTGAGCACTACCTGTATTTGGAGGCATACCGCACAGAGCTGTGTTAGAGGTGATGGGCCATATCTGAAGGACTTCCCACTAAAACTAAATAGTAGTGGACATTGTGAAGATGATGTTTGTAGGGACAAATTATTTATCAGTTGTCCCTGTTTCCTGACTTTTCTTTAAATTAAAAAGAACAAATAACTAGTTACAGAGAAAAGTCTTCTGTATTAAACAAAGTTTCAACTGAAGATTTAAGTTCTTTGATTTTCTTTGGTTTTTTTTCTTTCAAGTTTTATTCACGTTGTACTTTATTACAACCTTAGAGATGCCATTTTGTAGCCGTAGGGACTCAAGTCCCTGGTTAGATGGTGCGTGTTCAGCGTGGAATCGCGGGCCGTGGCCGTGTCCCGTGCGGCTCCATTAGGTCAGCAGCGGTGAGCCGCGGGCGCTGGGCTGGCTGTGTGCTCCATCAGATCAGATTGATGGTGGTGACCCTTGGCCGGTACATCATGCCTTCTTTCATTTACAGCTGGCTTCCTGCCTCGATTGTTTACCTTTATTTGCCCGAGTGAAATCTAAAGCATTACATGTATTTCACCGAATGCTGGTAGGCTGATTTGAATGCCTAAATGATTTGTTGATGTAGTACAAAGTGAAGTGGCACACCAATTCCCTCACCCAAGTTAGCCTGAAATTATTTCTCTTTCTCTGATGTGAAATCGCAGATCACAGTAATTCTGAGTTATAAGCACTTCCATGAGCATGACTGGTATTTGGTTCCAAATAACTTTCTGTAGCTCTGCAGAGTGTTTCAATAACTTCAGACTGCTTGTTAATTTTCAAGTGTTTATATGTTTGTCGTATTTGGTTGCTTTACTTGAGCCACTTAAAACTTTGAACCCGAATAATTTTATTTTTTTTCTTTTGTGATGAGAGAAAAAGAAACCAACCCCCACTAAAGAAATGATTTGTCCATTTTATCTTGTTTGACCTGTACAATTAAAGCAGCCTAAGAGGATTGCCCCCGAGCAGGTTCACACTATCCTGTGTGAAGACCTCGAACTCCTGCATATGCAGTGTGCTGTAAGTGGAGCTGGGCACAGTCTAGGTGTGTCAGGGGAACACTGGGTAAGTGTAATTTAAACCAGACCATGGAAACACCCTAAATAACTTCAGAGGCTTTGGAATAACAGATGGGGTTAGCGGAGACTCCTTAATTTCTCTTCCTGATGGGCTATTAGGAACTCAACACAGAATGTATGTTCAAGTGTCCTTGAATTCATGTGGCCTTGAATTCTATGAACTTAAAAATCTTTTCTTAGTAAGCTTAGTTATCAAAAATACTTTAGCCAGCCATCCTTAGAAACAGACAAAGGGATTATGAGACGTTAAGATTCTAGGTAAGAATCTTTGAAAACAAAGAAATAAAGCTGATGGTTGATCTTTTTGCACTGGAGAGCTTTAGAAATACATCATAATAGATGACTTAGCTAAAGGACTGTATTTGATGTTTTTAAGCTACAAGAAACAGATGGTTTATTTCTCATGTGCAGAGTCTAAGAACCTGAAGTACCAGCAAAAAAACTGAAGGGCAGGAGAGTGAAAATGTGGCTAAACCATCTTGTTTCTCGGAGTCAGTAACTAAAAATGCAAAGCTTACCTATGTATGAATCATAATTTGGAACAGCCTGAAGGCTGTCCTCAATCATGTTGGCTGAAAACAGCTCCATGATAGCCATCAGTGCAGGAAATACCACACTATTACCCAGAGCTTTCTCACATACTCTTTGAGATTCCTTCCACTAATCTTAATTTTCATACTGCTGTATCACAGTGTCACGCGGAGGTTGCCATCCATTCATTGAACTATATGGGCTGAAGTCATGTGAACCTTTAATTAAAAAAGATTTCCATTAATTTTATTTTTAAAAAGATTAAATTCTCTATCTAAATAAAGTATCATCTTTCCTATAAGTTATGCTGTTGATAAAAAGCATCAGCAGCTGCTATATGAAATTGTACAGTGTTGGTTTTTAAGGTTCATTATTTCTGGCATTCTCACAACATACATAATTTTTGATTCTTTGCTTCATTACATACAGGAAATAAGGAATTGGCAATTGCCATTTGTATTTTATGCCCTGCTGTTCATGTTGAGCTGTGAATGTAACACTTAAACTTTTCCAGAACTGTTTAGTAGCGAGCCTTTCCCATGAAAAATAGAAATACCTACATTGAATACCAGGTAGGTCAGATTTGCTTTGAGCTGTGCTATTCCCATTGAAGGAGGGAGATTTTGGGGTTTTGTTTGTTTTTGTTTTGATTTGGTTTTAATGCCATGAAGAACTCCTTTCTGGAACTTCTCATTCTTTTCAGAGAAGAAGTGACCCACCTTATTTTGCGTTGCTAAATCAGTTGTTTCTGCTGCCAAAAATAGATCAGTCATCCTAGCAGCCCTTCTTGTCACCTGCTGTAGTTTGAGCTACTTGTCTTGATAGTTTTTGTTTATGATATTCCAAGTGAAACCTTAGTGTGTTGTGCAGTCATGCTAATACTGTCTTGTCACCATTATAAAACAAAAATACCTCAACTGGTGCAGTCTTCAGTTTGCTTTCCCTTTGTACTGTTTGCCCTCTTCTCCCCCACACCCTTTTTAAAGTTGGATTGGGGTGTTATTATGAGAACTTTTGATGAATTCTTCAAAAATGCAGTCCTTGATGAGATGTCCTGCCACAGTATCAAAAAGCATCAGACAAGAAACAAGAATCACAGTTGAGGCTTTTGTGTTTGGAATTCTGCAGGGTGTCTTTTAATCTTCTTTTCTCTGGCTGCCTGTTAATGCAATCCTATGGATTTCCTCAAAGTGGAAGAAGAATTCAAAATAGGCTGCAGCACAGAGCAAAGAGAAGAGGAGGGTACTTTGACATTATTATTATATTATCTATTCATTCATTGTTTGAGTTTGTCATAAACTACTCGGATAAGCATTTCTTCCCCCCAGCTCTACAGCAGGACTCCGTCTTCAAAGTCAGTGTTTTCAGCTTCTTTTCTGGCCAATGTTTTATCTTTCTTCATGCCAGGGTTATCGTTTTACAGCCCATTTATTGTTCTGTTCTTTTATTCCTATGTTGTTTTCCTTTTCTCTAAAGTATCACAGGCAGAGCATCTCCTGCACATGGCCAAATAGTCTGACCAGCTTTATGAGCATTCTGGTTTCAATAACTTGGTGCTGGGTGCAAACCTTACATCTTTACACGCCACACTTCCTTCTCCTTGTCACCAACACTGAGGTTTCCTTTTCTTTTTGGATAGGCACTCTATCCCATTTGCCTTGAAAGGCAGTGCACATTTTATGTCTTTTCTTTGCTCAGTGCTGCCGCTTGGTTTGTGTGCCAAGTTCCATTGCTGGATGCAGGCGCTGAGGGCACTTCACGTTGTTCAGTCAGTGTAGGAAGGAAGTGCTCTGTAATCAGGTGAGAAGTATTGCCTTGCAAGTGATACCTGAGGACATCAATAAGCATTTAATGTACGTGCCCTCATAATTTTGTCATATATTTGTTGCTGATGAAAAAGACAAGGGACTATTCATTTTAACTGTGCCTTGGGATTAATTTATTCCTAATTCAAGATCTGAAATATCTGTGACTTCTGGATTTTTTTGGTACCATCCAAGTAATAAATGATTGACCTCTTCAAAATTTCTCTTTCTTAAGTGCTGCAGGCTTTTTTGTATCCCTCAATCCAGTCCATTTTGTTTCCTTTTAGCAAGCCTATTAACTGGGCTGCTATCAAGGTGATGTCTCTTACAGCTATTATGATTACCCAAGTTGTTTGTCTTTTTTGTCTTGGTTCTTGAGAGGGCCTTGAGGCTTGTAGGACAGATTCTTTGCTGGTGAGAAGTTCGCTGACCACTCAGAAAGCTATGTCCAAGGGAATAGAATCACAGGCATAAATAAAACTGCTGCTCTTTATTTTGTTGTAGTGCTTACTTTTACTTTGCCAAATCAGATGTGTCCGTGAATTCAGTTCTTTCTTTCTCAAGCAGTTAGCACAATCCCATGAGACTGTCACTAAGCTAAAGCTGTCCACTGATATCTTTAAATGCTAAAGGTGCCTTGGTTGCACCACTGATACTGGCTATGCTGACAGGGCTGGTTTTCTTGCTATTTTTTCCAAGGACTGTTTGCCAGAAGCTTCCTAATTAAAAATAAACAGATTTATCATTTTCCTTGGTTACTGAAGCTCAGAGGGCATAATTCTTACAGTCATCAAACAGTAATCAGCTGCTGTACCTCTGCTTTTTTTTCAATGTGTATATTATTGATGATGCAGACAGAGATGTTGCATGATTGAGCTGGAGCAACTGATTAAGCCTTTACCAGCACAGGGAGCCAGTCGGGTATTGTAACTCATGAAGAAGAGAAGTTTGCCTTGTGCTGGTGGCTTAAATGTATCTCCGAGCCAGCGGATACCAAGCTAGAGGAGCTTGGATTTCACTGGTGAGTGAAACAGATCACATGAGGATTCTGGCACTCTCTCTATGGCATGCTGGAAGCAAGCGTGCCAGCGGTCACTGAATTGATAGTATCAGCTTCAGCTGTGCAAAGTGGCCTACACTGATCCGTGAGTAGGGGGGTGTAGCCGCTCTGGTAGCAGTGGTGATACTAAAGAGCTTGCTTAAACCTCAGAAAACTGCTAGTAGTAACTGTTTGTCTTCAGTCTTGAGGAGCCACAAACAGCAGAAGCGAAAATGCCAAAGGATTATGTTTTTCAAATGCTGAGTGCAACACTCTGCTGCTTTTATCATCGTAAGTCTGTTATCAGAGTCAAGGTAGGTGCTCTTTTTCAGTAACAGCGTGCTAGCCAGTAATGCTGTTAGTTTTTGTTTAGAAGTGTTTGTTTTCATACCAGGGTTGGGTACAGTGTGTTTCTCTTCTAAAGAACACCTTTAGAATTCACCATTATGTCAGAGAGAAGCCTAAACAACTTGCAGTTTCATGAGCCTGATGCTGACTGTCTTTATGTTTAGGCACTAAGCTAAAAAATGCTCTGGTCTGGGACTTGAGGAGGAGAATTTTAGCAAACTTTCAAGTTTTTAGAATTTAACTCATTGGACCGTTTTGTTCCCTAACTTCTTCCACCAACTCAGTGAAAACATAGGCAATTGTGCTCAGTAGCCCAGATTTTTTAAACACTTCAGAAAATTTTGAATTTTTCCTTATATTTTAGAAATTTTTAAATTGCAAGATACACAAAATCATGTACTCATAGGATGGCTTGGGGTGGAAGAAATCTTTAAAGGTCATCTAGTCCAATCGTCCTGCCATGGGCAGAGACAACTTTTACTTTATGCAAAAGTGCATTATATGCACTGTTTGCACAGGAAGAGCCTTTATAAACATTTTCATCCCTGCATACAGAAGTGTCTAAATAACTTGGGAATTGTAGTGGTGTGGGATATCTAACTACTTGAGCATCTGTGAGCTGTACTTAAACTTTTGAATGTTTTAATTTGAGATTTATGTCTGAATTGTTCTTTGACTAATGCTGTGCCAGCTCTGTAAGTCATTGTGTAATGTGTACACATTTTTTGGAGCGCTTGCAATGAGGAAGGGTGTAAAGGTTGCTGTCTTCTGGCCTGTTGGCTTTCAAACTTCAATGGAGGCACTTAAAAGTTGGGACCAGCTGCCCCCTTCTCTCTCCTTCAGTGATTTGGCCTTTTAACTGTCCATTTCTGAATGTGGAGTGTGGGGCTCACTCTTCTGGGCACACTGAACAAGTGACTGATAGACTGACCTCTCTTTCTGGCTGGGGCGAATGTCAGAAGTTATTATCACGCTAGCGTGCCAAAGATGCTCTATTGTGCTGCAATTAACTTTCATCCCTGTTCTAAGCATAAGGCTTAATTCTTCTGAAACTTTTGAAATTACGTTGGGTTTTATTGTTTGCGGTCAGAACAGTTAGAAAAACTTGTTATTGTCCATGCGTGCCCTTTGTTTAACTTGGCATGAATTTCTGATACCTAAAATAACGGTGGTGTTGTCATGGCAACTTTCCATTTAGTCTCATCCATATAGTCTCTGGAGAAACTGAAACATTAATAGTGTTTGCTGTATGGAGGGTGAAAAATAAAACCTTTTATGTAGAAATAAATTACAGTTGGGATCTTTTAAAAATAAGGTTCTATTTAAAGAGACTTGCAGCATTTAAAATAGTTCTGAATGCATGTGTTCCAGCACGCAGATTTAGCGTTAGTTGAATCTGATGAACTGCTATTTTAAGAAGTTTGGATGGTAGGGAACTGGGGTGCGTTTGCTGAAGAGAAAGTGGCTGTAGGTATAGAAACAGCTGGTGATCAAATCAAGTAAGGTCCGAACCTTGGGGCTGAATGGTGTGGGTTCTGTGAAATGCCAAAGGGCCTGGGATGGTATGAAATGAACTTGTCATCTCTTTTGTTTTTTCAGAACATATCACTTTAAGCAAAATCGGTTTGTGTAATTACATGAGGTTAATTCCTGGTTTTAATAGGAATTACAGTTGTAATGAAATACCAGATTGATCCATAAATTAACATGCTGAAGTCCATAACTAACTCTGAGAGATTCAGATTTTTTGCTGCATTGAGGTGAATTCATTATGTTGTCCAATTCAATTGAAAATAGTACATGGCCAAGCTCAGAGATGCCTTGTTGCATCCCATCAAAGGAGAGGAGGCAGGACAGCACTTGAGTACTCAGATTTTGCCACACTTAATTGTAGCGTGTGAAATTAGGATATCAACAGCAGATGTTTGGTTTATTTTCCCATATATTAATAGAAAATGATCAGTGCAGAATATCTGAACTTGGATCAACTCATTCTTCAGTTGTGATGTGTCTGTACCCTTTATGATCCCATTTGGTTTTTATAGCTGTTTACTGTCAAGGTCAGCTTTTACATTTGAGAAAAATAAAGAGAAGCTCCAAGGTAAGGGGCTTCTGTTTGTGCTTAAAAAAAAAAGGAAGTGCCACTTCTAAGCTAAAATATTGTTTCATGAATTTGCATTTTTTTTGAAGGCAGTTAAGATTAAACCAGTGATAAATGGTGACTTAGAAAATGCAGAGGCCTGAATTAATAAAGTCAGCTTTGCCACAAGACAGGGGTTTTTTAGTACCAGTCAGTATGGTTGTCGTGATCAGAGGGGGAAAGACCTTGAAGTTAAAGTATTTTCATTCTTAATTCTCAGCTATGATTCACCCTCAGCTGAAGCTGTGCAAAAGGGGAAAACCACTCCAGTTATCAGGACTGCCAAGTTTTAAACTCCCAGCACATTGATGTAGCTCATTACTGGGTGATGTACTAATGCTATGAATGTGACGCGCGTAAGAAGCCTTTTATAAGAAGCTACTTATTGTGAGTGTCATCTCTTATCTTGGATGAATTGCAAGCGCTTTTTATAGATAGTAGATCTTAATTAATATTTCTTCAGTGTGTGGTGATCTAAATCTGTTTTACTGGCATCCTCAGGCTTCATATATCCAGTTTCAGCACGTATGTGGAGGCAGTTGGATTTAATAACACGTGAGTTACAAGTCATCACAACCCAGCATTATGGGTCTGCCTTTTTGATGTTAGACTTGCTCTTGTTGGAGAGGGCAGATGTGCAAAGACTGATTTCTCAAAAGTATGTGAAATTTTGTACAGCTCCCAGAACTTTGATTCCCCGTTGTCTTGCTGCTGAGTTTGAGTTTTGATGAGTCTTATACTATAAATTTTTTTTCAATTTCCCATGGTAATTTTATAGTTTATCAAACTTTCACTGCAGTGTACCCTCTGTCATAAATATGTAGATAGCACCGGGACCATTGGTACTCTGTAAGCATTTTCTGTTTGATGGGAATAGGAACATTCTTTGGTAGGTGTTTTTGCATTTAACTTCCTGATAATAACTTGTATTTAGGTATGTCTCAGATTAAAACAAACAAACAAAAAAAACCAAACCCAAACCTACACAGCTGCTAAAATCCTTTCGATTTGGTAGCTGAAATCCCTGGGGTCACTGAGGGAGGAGGTTACAATTTGACTAATCCTCAACTCAGGGTTTGTCCGGACCCACATTCTAGGAATGAGGCTGTCCTCCTAGCCCTGGATGTGGTTACCTAGAAAACTAAGGATTTGGTACCAGTGTAGTGTTGTAGTGGAAATGGATGTTGAATCCACTGGAATTAAGTTGTCTCATGACCTTCAATTAACGTTAGAGTGAACTTTGTGCTAAAAGGCTTTTTATTTTCCTCATCCTAGAAAAATGTCTTACTTGTTAGTAGTTGTGGTTTAAGCCCAACCAGTAACCAAGCACCACACAGCCACTCACCCCCTCTCCACTCCTCCTGCATACTGGAATGGGGAGAACAACCAAAATTAGACTTCTAGTTTGAGGTAAGAACAGTTTAACAATTGAAATAAAGTAAAATATAATAGTAATATTAAATAACCATAATCATAATAGAAAAAAAAACCCTAAGTCCTGCACAGTACAATTGCTCACCACCCACTGACTGATGCCAGACCCCACCCCCAAAGTCCAATCCACCCCACTTCCAGGTAACTCCTCCGTTTATGTACTGGCCAGTTTGGTCGCCTGTCCCAGCTGTGCTCCCTCCCAGCTTTTTGTGTACCTCCTCACTGGCAGAACATGAGACACAGAGAAGTCCTTAACTTAGAATAAACATGACTTAGCAACAATCAAAACATCAGTGTGTTATCACATTGTTCTCATACTGAATCTAAAACACAGCACTGCACCGGCTGCTGAGAAGAAATTAACTCCATCCCAGCCAAAAGCAGGGCATTAGTTAATAAAAATTGGCCACTTTTCTGTGACTGTCAGGCAGGTTATGTTGTTGATAGTGGTAGTCTGAGAACATGCACGTGATGGAGCTTATTTGATTTTTAAAGAGCTGTCACAGTCACGGTGAAAGTTTTCATTGTAATTTGTTATCTTTTCATCGGTAGCCTCAAAAGTTGTCACCTGTTACCTAAACAAGGTTATGGAAATCCTGTGGCTTCAAAATTGCTGTTCTCCTGCATTAATTCATCTGTCTGAGCCGTTTGAGATTTCTCCTCTGTATTTTGGGCATGACAAAAGTTTGTATTTGGTCTGTCTCAACCAACAAATTAAGCCACTCGAAAATAAAAATAAAGTCCTGCAGAAGCTGGCATTCATCTATGCAACAAGACTTTTATCACTCATTTTATACTTCCTGTTGCCTAACATAGCACTTGCTGTAGTCCTGTGTGAACTTTGTGCACTGTAGAAGGTTAGAGAAAACTGCCCCTGTGAAGAGCATTGCACCAGTTGTAGTTCAAAATGTCCAAGTTAATCAGAAAATGAATTCCTGTGTTTAGAAACTCCCTTTTTCCAATTAGTCCTTTCTCAAACAAAAAAACTGTTCAGAAGTCACTCTCTCCATGTGTTTTTGTCATTTTGTAAGTTCTTGGCTAATGGTGCTGCTTTTCTGTAAGGAGAAAATAAGGACTGACAAGAATGTTTTCCAGCAATGGTGGAGAATTTGGTTCCATGCTCAGTACAAGTCTGTTTGCTGGCCAATTACTGGAGTTAGAAGTGAAATTAAATACATAAAGCATGTTATAAACTGATGTAACTGTGTATTTTAAAATGCTTGTATTCTTAGTGCTGGATAGGCAGTCTGATTAGGATTACCAGAGCACAGGGTTACAGGCTGAAGGGATCCCTGCAGCCAGTGAAGTATATCTTGATCCAGAATTGGAACTTTGACAGTAAAATGTTCATTTTCTCTATGAACAAGTTGATTGCTCTCTAGTGGCTTGGAAATAGAGGAATTTCATTAATTTTTCACTTTTCCAGATGTTTTTAGTGGCCTGTGTCTGTGTGTCCTCTCTATTCTTTCTTGTTTCACATCTTTGTCTTCCCTCTTGGTATTTCCTGTCCCTGCCCCAGCATCCCCTTCATATTTTCTGTTCACTGATCTTTCTGTTCAGTACATTTATTAAAAATTTAGGAGAAGTACTAAAAGTTTAGGAAAGGTATTGACTTTCTTTCTCAATCAGATCACACTTTAGTTTTCACAAAGCTGTTCTTGTTTTTCCCAAATAATCATCTCCTTTCTTTTTTTCTTGAAACCTTCAAGGCAACAGGAAATCAGGTAGTTCCAAGGCTGCCTGTTGGGCTTATTTAAATATCAGCTGGCAAAACTGTGCAAAGCACCAGGAAGTAATTGAGATTGGATGGAAATGTGGCCACCTTTAGTCTTGTACCTGGAACAGTCCTTGGCTGTGCTTTGTGAAATAATAATTTGCCAGAAGGCTACAAAGAGAGATGATGTGAATTTTGGCTGTATCAGAACTGAATGAGGTGATCTAGCATGACAGACTTTGGACTGCTTCCAAATAGTGTCTAAAAGTAAGTCTTTCCCTCATAATTCAAGCTGTTAAAAAAAAAAGAAAAAAGAAAAAAAAAGAAAGAAAACCCTCACAAGTCAACCAAACAAAAACCCCAAACCAATAAACCAAATGCTTGATCCCTGTAGGAAGGAATTAATTAGTAACAATTGAGATAAGCCATGAAAGCTGGGATACATAAGATGCAACCTTGGGTTTATATATAAAGATCTGTGTGATTCTCCTCTCAGGTATTTTCATATTTCCTTGGTACATGTGCTTCCCTGGAGTTGTTGCAGATGTGATCTGGAGAAAGAATTCACTGCCAATAGGCAACAGAAATGACTGTGAGCCTTCTAATTTGTTTACTACCAAACTCATACAGTAGATTATTCAGCACAATCTAACGTGGTAAATTCAGTTAGGATGGCACAAGAGCTTGATATGGCGAGTTTCCTTTGGGAAGTGCCAAGCACTCACATGAAAGTGACCCCTTGGATATATGAACAACAGAATATTGTGAGAAATTCTCATTAAAATTTGGTCACAAATTTCATTGATATAGCATAGTGTGGTAGGTCAAGTCCTCTTCAAATTTGCCTGAAATAAGATCATATTTTGATGTTTTATTTCCTTAAACTGTGATGTTTTCCAGGCTTTGGTATGCTAGATTAATATTTGCCTGTGAAAAATGTAAAATAATATGTAACAGCAAGGGTAGCTTGTTACATCTGTAAGCATGGCTTGCTATTCATTTAGTGGCCCTGAAGGAGAAATCCTTTGTGAAATATAATGAACTTCCAAGGAGTTTATTAAAAACACTGAAATAGCTACTGACTGGAATTTTTCCCCAACCATCTTAGACAAAGAAATGAAATGAAGGCATACTACTAAAGGAAGGTTTGTCACTGGGAAGGCAGTGCAACTTTACGCATGCCATTGCCACCCGTTAACTTTTGTGTGCTCTTGGGAAATGAAGTCTCTGCATCCTGTTGTGTGGATCAGGTCACCTTTTCTTCTAAAGCAAAGCCCACTGACAGAGCTGGTTACACTGTTCTAAGCTTGCACTCTTCCTTATTTGCAGACTAACATGCTCTGCAGCAGGCAGTGCCTGGAGAGTTTTTGAGCCCTTGTGTGATGAGAAGTTCAGTATGTGCAGAGATTCTTGCAGGGCCAGAGGCCTTGGGTATAGAAAGGTATAGGCTGGTGTGATTACAGAGGGTTCAGCAGTCACAGTTCTCCTATAAAGGATGGAGGTTGCATAAGAAATCAGCCTCAGCAAACAAAAAACTGTCCAGAAAGACATGCTATTGCTAAACTTGCTTACCTAGGCAGTTTTCCCCTTGTGTATTTTGGGATTTGTGCTAGCCACAGGAGTTCTTTCACTAAGTTCAGAGTTGCATAAGGGTTATTTAAGCATGTTTGCTTCACCTCAGGACATGTCTGACCTCTGGCAGTCAGAGTATACTCCCTGTGGTAGACCGTGGTGGAGAGGATTTTTAACAAACCAATAATCATGGATGTTAACAGTTTAGTTGGTTTGGATTCTTTAAATGTTTTTCCTGTTGTATTGTTAGACGTAATTCAAGTGCAATATGCGTCTTGTTATGTTTGAGTAGTGAAAAATTTGTCTAACCACCAGAAGAAATTCTAGGTTTCTGTGCTATATTTGTAATTGACATCTATCTCTACCTGGATCATCCTGAGTTTTTAAGATAATTTCTGTCAGCACCATGGAGGAAATTAGTCCATACACAAAGACCTATAGTTCTTTTTGGTGGCTCAGAATCTAACTCTTCTAAGCAAATTCAAGTACTGCCTGCGTATGCTATAGTTTGTTCCATTTACAATAGCTTTGCCTGCCATTGAGATACAATGAGATGCTTTTGGAATGATGGTGACAATTTGTACGGTAGCTTTGGGTTCTTTCAGATCTCTATTCAGTCAAAAGCATCTTTCAAAACCTTAAATAAAATTCACATTAAAGGAATAGTTCCTTTCAGAAGATCAGCAAAACACACAGCTACGAATGTAAGAGTTTGGCACTCCCCTACAGCTGGATGCTGTTGGTTACACTGGAGGGGGGAATTTAAAAGTTCTCCAGCCACTTCCTTCTGCAGTCAGGGCTGAAGGAGCTCTTGAAAAGTCTCAGTTCAATTTGTGTGCTCTTCACTCTATTTTCAGGTTATGTAAATGCTATAATACTTGCTCTTATTCTGTAAGGTGTGGCAGTGAAATGGCTGTTAATTTTGGAATCAATGTCAGTCAGCTTTAAATGGATACCCAGGCATTTGAGTTGGGGAATGCACGTGGCAGGTGTGTGCCACACGTCCTTCGGCTATGCTGGTCTGATAGGGCACAGGGACTTGGTGTGGAGGTGACATTTTTGGCCTATGTTTTGACACTTCAATATGCTTTTGGACTTCAGTCCTTACCAGTCCCCTTCTGTGACTCTTTCTACATCCAGGAACTTCCCCTCTTCACATTGTACATGACTTTATGAACAAGCCCTGGCAGTGAAGGTCTTTTTTTGTGGCATGGTTTCTTCCTGCACAGTTTTCTCATGAAGCTTGGGGGGAGTTAATGAAAGACCTTCATGTACAAAAACACAAAACATGTACTCCTTGTTGAAAAGGCTTGTCCATTTTGAACCACATATGTATGGGTAAACAATACCCTATTATGGTTCACAGAAGGGAAGCTGGGGTGAAAAGTGATTCTTTACCAAGTTGTTTTTATCTTTTGCCCTTCTGTGTAAGATGCTACATTCATTTGTGTTTGTCTAAGAGAAGCCTTAGTTTTCTCTGAGAAAACCAGAGAGAAGAGGATAATTTATCTCAGAATTTCTCTGGACTCACAGCATGCTTAAATAGACTTGGCAGCAGGATGCCTTTTCTGGCATTATTCCACCAAAAATCTGCTGCCTGGTAATCTGTTGTAATTCACTCTGCTTGAAATTGCGGGGAGGACTGTTGAAAGAAGTGTTAGATGTGTGCCACCTGCTCCCACGGTTAGGTGCTGTGAGTATGCAGTGTGAAGAAGAAAATGCTATAGAGAGCAGTGTTCATGGAAAGAGCGGGATTGAGGGGCAAGCATTCCCAGTTCTTTTTAAAATAATGCACGTGTTCCATATTTGCATCAGTGTGTCAGTGAAAGGATCCTGTGAGCTTTGGCTCATATACAGAGCTAAGAAAAAAAAATCCATAATGCACTGGAGTGAAATGTTGCATTTTATTCTGTGCTTCAGTTGGAAGTCCCCTCTCTCTTCCTCTCTTTTTTTTTAAAGTGATCCTTCTCTGAAGAGAACATATACTCTGATTCTTTGATCAGTGTAGAACATGTTCCCAGGCTTTTGAAACTCTTCAGCACAACAAAGATGGGCTGGAGTCCCAGGCCTTGGAGAATGAGAGGAAGTCCACAGCACCTCCCTCCACTGAGTGCTTATGAAAGAATGTGTGGCCTCTCTCTAGAGAAGATACTGCACCTTACTTTGTTACCAACAGTGCATCCATAAAGACTAGTGAGCCAGAGCGGTCCGACATAAAAGCTGGGCTCCAGAGGATATGAAAATAGAAATTTTCCAGAAAATCTTAGAGCGGTTGTACGGATCTTCAAGCAGATCTCATGCTTTTTGTGCTAAGGGACAAAGAGGTTTTTTCCTTTATCAAGGGAGTATCTTGGACATGGAGATTTAGACAGGTGACGATCACTAGAAGCGAGCACTTTAAGGCTGAAATTTTACTTTGGCAAATTGTTTAGTGCAACAGAAATAGTGAACAACTGTGTGTGTCCAAAAAGCATTTGGAATACTCTTAATCTGAAGGCTGCAAAGGCAGTTGGGGGAAAAAAGAACCTGAATTTAGAATGGAAGTTTAAACAGGAGGAAGAACGTTGGAGCAGGGCATTTGAATCCAGCTCCATCTTTGTGGATAGAGTTCATGTTGGAAAAAGGAAGCAAGAGAAGTGACTTTGTAGGTGTGTCGTTACTGGTTTGGTTTGCAGACAGAACACTTTGCTCCGTTCCATGCATGTAGAACAATCACATGTTATCTCTCTGACTGCTGGGTTTTGCAAATACAATCTAGAGAGCAAAGCCGAGCCAGCCTGCTGAAAGCAGCACCTGCATTCCAGGGCAGATCATGTGATGGAAGTTATAACCCAGGTAAAATGTTAATCGCTAAACTTGGCACAGCTGAAGCTTTTAATCTTTTATTGCAGTTTTCCAGGGAGAGGCAGGTTATGGACAACAGCCCGGAAAAGCTGAAGAAGGAGTTAGAGGAGGAACTGCAGCTGAGTAGTGAGGACTTGCGTAGCCATGCCTGGTACCATGGACGTATTCCTCGGCAGGTACGTGGCCTTTGCGTTGCCAAATGTGCTTTGAGCTTCTATAGACAAACAGAATTTCACTGAAGTACTGCACACATCTCTGATATCTGCATTAATTTAGTAGAAACATAATGCCTACTTGTATGCAAGCTATGGTATTTGTCACAGCTTAGCATAAAATGAGGCTGAGGAAGGATTTAGGGCAGACCCTGGTGGAAAACAGATATTTCAGGATTGTCGTGCACTGAATAAAGGTGGAAATGGAATTTAATCTTTATATGAGAATACTGTGCCCACGTATTGTTCAGACACACTGACATTAATTTGGTTCAGTAATCTTAACCAAAGTTAAAATGTTCTTGTTTATTTTCTTTCTTGTACTTGGAATTTGGGAGAGAGAAAAACCCCGCAACAAAACCTACGCGATAACTTTTGATCCTTACGGACGCAGTTCAAAGCATGCCAAGGCTGTGGCTGGCTCGGAGCCCCCGGAGCTCCCCCTGCGGGCCTCCCCCCGCAGCTTCCCCTCGCAGGGACAGGGAGAGCGGTCTCGGCACCCACCCACCCACGGCTCGCTGCGATGCTTTTAGCACATGAAAAGACTAACTCGAAACAGAAAAACCAGATTTCTTTGACACCTCCTAGTCCGTAGTATTCACATGCAGTATTCACAAAGAATAAAAAATGAAAGCTTCTGTCACTTAAGGTAATTAGGAAAGCGCAAATTCCGGGATCTTGTAGTAAGGGCTTCTAAATTTCAGTGTGACTGTCTATTCAGATGCTTTGAACTCTAAAATCCTGGGCCATTGCTTTCTCTTCATGCCATATTTTCTATTAGCAAACCAGAAGAAATGTGCAGGCAAAAGTGGATCATGCTGCTGGCTCCTTCCAAGAAGCCCTTCCACATCTTTTAATTTTAGAATTGGAAACATTATTCTTATACCACACGTCATGCTTTGCTTTACGTTTGTGGCTTTGCCTGCCTTCCAAGAGTAACCAAATTAATTCTTACGTTTAAGAATATTTTTTTGCATTGTGTTGTTTGACTACTTGTTTTCTGATTCTGAAAGTATTTTCTGTATAATTCTTTTTCCTCAAAGGTGGCAGAAGGCCTAGTTCAGAGAGATGGAGATTTTCTGATTAGGGATTCTCTCTCCAGTCCTGGGAACTTTGTTCTTACCTGCCAGTGGAAAGATACCTCTCAGCATTTTAAAATCAACAAAACAGTTCTAAGACTCAATGAAGCCTACTGCCGTGTTCAGTATCAGTTTGAACTGGAAAGTTTTGACAGTATCCCTGGCTTAGTCAGATACTATGTTGGGAATCGCACACCGATATCCAAGCAGAGTGGAGCCATCATTTTCCAGCCTATCAACAGGACTGTGCCTCTCAGGTGTCTGGAAGAAAAGTACGGTGTAACTCTGGTCCAGCAAAAAGAGCCAAGCATCCCTGAAGGAAAAGCAGAAACTGCAAAAAGACTGAGTCTTGGTGTATCCAGCATGCAATCCCCGGAGCAGAGCATACCCAGAGGAAATCTTTTGAGGTACTTAATTTTGCTGTCCTTGTGGAAGGAAATGAAGTAACTGTATCAGCTCCTGCTGTAGGTGATGTGAATTGCCACTCTGATCTGAGATGGGAGACTAGGCACGAGGGTTTGTTGATTTTTAGCAAAGAATCAGCAAATCCACAAAGCGAGAGCAAATGTAGACTCTGGAAGCGCAACAGCACTGCAGCTTGTTCTTCAGTGCCTTGGCAAGTCTTGGCCGTGTGAGACAAAGGATTACAATAAAATCTTTTTGCTGCTTCAGAGAAGTCCGTTTTCCCGTATTCGACTCCTGAAATAAAAAAGCCAAATGTGGAATAATGGATCCTAATTTCAGTGTCCAAATCAAATGTTCCGCTAGAAAGCCTCAACACTAAGGAAATGCCCTCACAAATGTGCAAAGTGACACATGGTATAGCCCATTTCGCTGCCACTACAACAGCATGCAGTACCTTTTATTATTATAAGCTGCCCAAGTGGAAAGCTGATGATCTTTGCACTGGTTATGATATATTCTGGCAGTTAGATATGTATGTTAAGTGTTGCATGTGCTGATATGTTTTTGTTTGCATTTTTTCCCCATAGAAACAAAGAAAAAAGTGGTAGCCAGCCAGCTAGTTTGGATCATGTTCTGGAGAAAAGATTCCCTTTGAAGGCTCACCAGTCAGAGAGCTATCTACTAAGAGGTATGTTTTGTAATTAAATTGTTTCACACGTAGAATCAGTGTGTCCAGGTGGTCTGTTACTCTTCAGAGCAAAGTGAGACTATTAAGTGTTCTGAGTACTGTAAATACAATTATATTTAATGGCCAGGGTAAGCTGTGTTAGCACACTGCTTGCTTTTTAGGTCACTGGAACAGGATTTTTATTTACAATGCACCAGCTACTTGGGTGCCTTAGCACACAGCTCAGCAGCTTCCACATAAAAAAAAATGACAGCTTAAGTTGGCATAAATCTCTTTTTTGATGGTATTACCTTTCCCCACTTCTGCTTTACAAGAACTGACTTGTTTCAGTCATGTCTTTCTGACAAAAGTCTATTAAGTAGAAGTGTTTCATGGAAATTCTGGTAACTGCTTTTTCTCAGGGTAAAGTATGGGGATGTGGTCATGTTCCTCGCTCGGAGAGCAGCACTGCCATGGCTTCTGTACGCAGTTCTGCCCTTCTGTCTCCCTCAATCTCTCTACCTCCATCCTTTTTGCTTTTCATTGCTTTTGCTGCTGTCTGGTTCTACAGCCACTATCATCTTACTCCAGGAACACAAGGTGTGTCAACACTTGGCCAGTTGTTGATTGTGGCTTTTTCCTTCTCATATTCGTCAGAGATTTAAGCAATTGTTTCCATACTAACACACTGTGTATGGAAGCTTGCAATAATGCATCTCTTCCCACGTGGACCAACTGTAGTGTTTGAGTTCCAAGGTTGCTAGTCATTTTGAATACAGTATTGTTAAAATTCATAGTGCCTATTATGGAAAGACTTCTCGTGACAAAGAGAATATTAAGTATTTATATAGTGAGACTGTACTCTAATAGAAAGGATTTAACAGTGGGTTGGACTGACATTTATGAAGCAAGTTTCTGTCCATCTGTAGCCAAATTGATTATTCCAATCCATGGCTGCAAAAACTTTTCTTTTTGGTACTGTAACAGCCTGGAGAGTCCTACTGTGCATTTTGTCATGAGATCCTTTGAGCAGGTTCTGGTATCATACTGTTTATGAATGGGGACAGGCTGTGATTTGCAGGTTTCGTTTCATATCTGGAATCAAGTAGTAAAACCCACATGATGCAACTGGTCACTTTGCTGTAGATACCAGCAAATGCACTGAGGGTTGCCAGTTGGGAATGTCTGATACAGGGTTCAGTCCTGTATTGGATGCACAGGTTTGCCTATGCAGCAGGGACAGGATGAGGCATAAATACACAGAAGTATGTGGATGTGTTTCCCCAGCTCTTAAATCAGTTTCACAAAAAGATTAGCATCCCTGAAATTCATTCTTCCCATACTTTATTGCAGGTTCAGGCTTGATTTTGGAAGGTTTTGCTTTCATCTCAAGTCATTCTCAGAAATGACTCATCTTTTATGTGATGTGGCTGGAAGTTGCTGTTTTTATAGCCTAGATCAGGTTACAAAGAAACCTCCTATTCCCAGCCATGGAGGCTATCCAGCTCTGACAATATAGCCTATGTATGTGGCAGGGACTGGAATTATTGTCAGCATTACCACAGAATAATACTATGGTGCAGCTGTTCCATGTATTTGGGATTTTGGGAGGATCAGCAAGTGAATGGAATTTGCTGGCTAGCTCATTCCTCAAAATATAATTTCATAAACATTTTTGCCAGTGAATAATTGACATATTCTGACAATATCTTCCTTAGGAAATAGCATTAAGGGACGAACTCTGGGACAGGCATCAGGAGTTGTATATATTTTGTCCTTCTAAAATGTCATTTTCCCTTTCAGGTTCAAGACATCCATCTCGACTGCCTGAAGCAGATGCAAAGTCCTGTCCAAACTCGCCTGCCTTTAGAACAGGCAGTGAACCATCTCTGAGCCCCACAGTTGTTCAGAAACTCACCTCAGAGTCGCAACTAGGGGAAGCTCTTAGAGGATCAGACAGTCAGCTCTGTCCAAAGCCTCCACCTAAACCCAACAAAGCCCTTATGAAGCCCCCAGATTCTCCTTTGGCTTCCCACAGTTCAGAGGGACACTATTGTGAACTGAACTCTGCCGGACATCCTGCTGCAAGAAAACAACACTTATGTCAGAAAAAGAGCTATGTGGAACATCTGACACGAAAGGAGAGGGGATCGCACTCGTTCAGGAACTCTGACACAAGCTATTTGATCCTTGATGATGATCCTACAATGAACTCTGCAGATCCCTTAGAAGCTTCAACTCAGACGGCTGAAGAAGACAACATCTTTTCTGCACCTGTTTTTGAGACAGTGTCTAGTTTTAAACCAAATGATTTTGAATCCAAACTCCTTCCTCCTGAAAACAAGCCATTGGAAACATCAATGTTAAGAAGAGTTAAGGAGCTTTTCACCAGCAATAACCCAAAGGTTATTGCACAGCATATTCTTCGAATGGACTGCAAGGTAAAAAAAACAAACCACAGGTTCATGCATTTTATTTTATATTGTGCAATTTTAGACCTTTCAAAGAACTGATTTGAAAAGATTAATGGGTAGATTTGTAGCTAATGTTTGTATTGCTTGCAGGAATTTTTAGGGTGGGTTTTTTTCCTTTTGAAGATCAAGAATGTTCACAAACTCTTTGGACCAAAGGTCTCTCATCATCCTTGACTTTAGTCTCAAATTCTCAGTGTTCTATCTTTTAAATCTCCTGTCAGTTGCTGTATCTCTGTGGTTCAGCCTTTTTCCTGTATTGTAGGAAGAACTCTCTGTGCTGTAAAGCACTCTGGAAAGAACTGCTTATGACAGGAAATGGCTAGTTAGCTTGCATGGGCGGAGGAGACAGACTGTTACCTGGTTGCCATATGGCTGGTCATAATATACCTTGTTCAGTGGAACTAAATATATTTGAACTTCTAAAACCAGCTGCTCTGCTAATCTCTGAGTTCTTGTCTTACAGCTGGATAGGTGGTGTAGCAGAACAGCTGTCAGGACTAATGCACTTCTCTCCTATGAGAGAACGGTATTGTTAGTGGAATTGCTTAGAAAGATGTAAAAATGCAACAAACTATTTTTCACAATGTAGTCTGTGATCAGCTGACAGGGCTTGGAACTCAGCTTCTGGATCAGAGACAGGAGAATCATCTAATGAGATGATGACTTTGTGTAATTAATGAAAGGTAGCACAGCTGCAGCTGAATCTGCACTGCTTTGCTGGGATGACTGAGTGCGGCAGCCGCCATAGAGCAGCTCGGGGAGCTGAGTCGTATGGTGGGTATCTGACCCCCGGGCTTTGTCGGGTTTTGGTTGGTTCAGGTTTTTTGAGAGCTTTTTTTTTGGAGAAGCAAAACATGTGGCTACTTACTGGGCAACTCCATTGCAGACAAGAAGGGAAGTGGGAATGGTGATGCTCCAGAAGAAACGTGACTGCAGCACTCTGCTGGTGCTGGTGCTCTGATGGACACCGTGGTCTGAGGAGGGGGCAGTTCCCTGGAGCAGCAGTGTAATGAAGGTGTGGGAGTGTTTGCCAGCTGCTGGGTCCTGCTGACAGCAAACACAGCTCCTCTCCTCAGTAGCTGCTGCTACGTGAGGCTTCATGCAGACACGGTGACTCAGGAAAACACAGCTCCATAGCTGCTTGCTGTTTTCAGAAATGGTAGATTAAGATTTCTTTTTCCAGTTCCAGAGTATAACAACATTCTCTAACGTTTTAGTTCCAAATTTCATTTTTCCCTTGTTCAACCTAATAACAACTAGAATATCTTTAATATATTGTTAATGAGTGTGTTGCTTGAAGGTGTAGGATATGCATGCCTTAGATAAGTAGGAAGCATTTTTGTGTGTGTGTGTCTATTCCATTAGCTCATTCTTAGTCTCCTTGGCTCCACTGCAAAGTTTATAGTATGTAAACTAAGGAGTCAATTGGCCTGCTAGGAGTCCGAAAGCCTGTGCAATTAATTAAGAGTCTCTGGAAGGTTTTACAGGAACAGATTTTTGGTTTTGGGGGCAGAAACAGTAACTAGCTGGGACAGGTAGAGGAGTCTATTTGATCTCCATCTCTCAGTGCTGAACCAATGCCTGCCATTCACTGGCAACTTGTTGCATAGGCTGCACTGATAAGAACTGCATGGTGTAATGACACTGGCATGTGAATTGGGTCAGAATGAATGCTTTGTACTGAGATCACTGATAAGGCTCAAGTTCTTATGTCTTCTGTGTAGCATCAGTAGTTCAGTTTGCCTTCTAAATGAGAAATTTCTAAGAAAGAATCACCCATATGTAAGTGATGAGGTATTTGCCACTGGTATGCCTGTGTCAGAGTAGCAATCAGGGGCTTCATATCACTCCTGTGTCTCTAGATGTGAAACAGGTTTCTCTACAGTGATACATTTTGTACTGGTGAGCCTTGTTGTGCAGTCCAGGTTGCTTTCATCTTTCATAACCAAGAAACCCCGCTGATGGGCGTATCAGACAATTGCAGGCAGGTTGGTTTGTAAATGTGTCAATATATAGGCCTTAAACCAGCAGATAATCTTATATATTAATGTGGTTTTTCTTAATATTAGCATATACAATTGTTATTGAGATGATCAGTAGCTAATACGTTTATAAAGCAAAGACAAATTGGTGAGGCTGTCAGCTTTCACACACTGACTTCATTAGGCACTCAACATTCAGTGTCCTCCTTAAGTCCTTCTTCTGATTCACCTTTACGAGGGCCCTGTGGTGTAACCAAAAACATTCTGAGCAGTCATTTTTTTAGAAAGGAAAAGAAAGTGTGTACATCTTTACGGCCAAAGAGCAGTGCCTCTCTCACAAGGACCAGGCTGAGAGAGCACTGTATTTTCTGGAACTTGCATTTTATGCACTTAGCTCTGTATGGCCTGCACTAACCTCAAGGAATTCGATGGGGCTGGGGTGGTTTGTTTTGAAGAAAGTTTCAAAACTCACACGCAGTTTTTTGCACTTGACAGGTGGCAAGGATAATAGAAGTTTCTGAAGAGATGAGGAGGAATATGGGAGGGAACTCTGGTCTTGAACTGATTACACTGCCTTACGGGCATCAGCTGCGCCTTGACCTCATTGAAAGGTAAATGTTCCTGTTACTCATTTCTGGGGCAGAGGGCCTGTACTCCTCATCTCCTCAAAGAATGCTCTCCTGCACGTTTCCTGAATTCACATGTACAGATTATTCAGTGAGATAGCACGTAACTTCTTTTTGCATAGGAAAAATTCTTTAAGGTCCTAAGGCAACTCCACGCATGAGATACAAGGAAAGGGGGGAGATGGTGTTGAAAGCAGGGTCCTTAGAGCAGCTGAATGGCATCAGCTCTCCTGTACAAGTTCAAGTAAGATACAATTCAGGGCACCTGTAATCTATCTGAGCACGTAAGTGTGTGGGGAGGAGACTGAATGGCAGTAGCCTTCTGCAACTGGGGAAGAGGCCAGAGCATCTGATAAAGTAAAAAATTATCAGCAAAGCTTTCTGTAAAACAAGTTAAGGGGGAATGCTTAGGTTGTTCTAGTCCTGATCTACAATTTCTGCTTCAGAATTTCAGTAGTTTGATTGCTGAAATACAGGAGGGAATGTCACAGGATCTGAATGTGGAGGACAGAGAGAATTGAGGCAATTTTCCCAAAACTGTTCATTCATTGCTTGAGCGGAATTTTGTACAGTTAATATTATTTTAGGAGAATTTATTAAATAATTTAAAGCCTGTGTGTATATATTCCATCTGATGTCATTATTGTTTTTGATGCAAAGATGTTGGTACGACTGTGTTTGCTTGGCACACCAGGTTGGAAATATACCTTTGAACTGATCTATGAACACATGTAAACTTAATAATTTGTAACTGATTATTTAAATTTACCCACTTACAGGCACAATACCATGGCAATAGGAATAGCTGTGGATATCTTGGGTTGCACAGGAAACGTAGAAGATAGAGCAGCAACATTAAACAGGATCATCCAAGTTGCTGTGGAGCTGAAGGATGCACTGGGGGATTTATATGCATTTTCTGCCATTATGAAAGCACTAGAAATGCCACAGGTAAAAATCTGTTTCTCTTTATGTTCCAAAATGAGGCGTTGTTTGACGGTTTCCTTTAATTTAAGCAATTTCTATTTCTTCAAAACTAGAGACATCATCAGAACAGAGTCTTCATGACTGTTCTATGACTAGCAGTGTCTTTTTCCTGTGGATTGCTGTGGAGTCACTAATGTATATTTTCTCTATTGTATGAACAGGTCACTAGATTAGAACAAACCTGGACTGCTCTCAGACATCATTATACCCAGACTGCCATTACGTATGAAAAGCAGCTGAAACCATCCTGCAAAGCTTTGCATGAAGGGCAAGATGAGTGGAATAGTGAGTATGAGTGTCACTGGTTTGTATTTAGCCTTTTAACTCGTCCACTTACTGATTCCTGCTTTTCCATACCTGTGCACTGTATGTTAAAATGACTACAGAAACTTGTATAATGCAATATGACAACGAAACAGAACCAAACAGTCCACCAAACATACATCAGTATTTTTTGGTGTGTCTGTATCCCTGCAGAATGTAACATTCCTCCCGCACCTGCACTTCTTCTTTGGGGACAGAAGCTGAAACACTGCATCATCTTGCCTCAAACACAGCAAAAAATCTCCTTCCTCACAGGAGAGTTAATAGTGGCAGTTTTTGCTTTTTAGTTGCTTTGCTTTGCCTGTTAGATCAGAAGATGAATCCTCAAATAGAAAGAATCAGCTAGGTAATTACTCTGGTCTCATTAAATGCTCCTGCACCCAATTCTTTGCAGCTCTAGTTTTTAAAGCGGTGCACGGAAGAGAAAAACTTCCCTCAGAACATATTTCCAAGAGAACAGCTACCATACTCTTTCATACGGTGAAAACTTTTTAGCCTCGTGGAATTTTTATTGGAATGACCAGATTTTGAAAATGTTTAAAATCTGTTTATAAAAAAATATATTTAAAATCTTTGTGCCACTGTGTAGTAATTCAGCAGAGCCTTCTCTTGTAGCAAATACAGCTTTCCAACACTAATTTGTCTTCTCCCTCAACCAGTTCACTGGAAAGTGGTAGGGCCGGTGTATCTGAGGTAAGGCGTTAATTTGAAAGATGGAAGACAAACAGTAGTTTCCACCTTAAAAGAAGAATGCTGCCCTTACAATACCTTCTTCAATTAGCACGTGTTATAATGGCTGATGCTATGTTTGTTCCTCTCTATCCAGAGACCATCAGTGCTCCACAGAACAACGTAACAGTGCCACTGCTGATGCCTCTTGTTACCCTGCTGGAGCGTCAGGCTGTCGTTTTCGAAGGCACGGAGCTGTGGGAGAGCAGCGACCAGAGCGGTGAGGTGATGCTGAGGCACTTGGGCACAGCCCGTGCCATGGCCCAGGACGCCGACACATATCGCCGGGCTGCGGAGCGGGCCCTGCAAGGTACAGGAGGCAGCAGCGCGGGGGCTGCGTCTCTGCGACAATTCTGCTCTCTGCTGAGAGCTGAGATAGCTGCAGATGTCCTGCAGGAAACTCAGGCTGAGGACAACATCAGTATTGTTGAAAAGCAGACAGTAAATTATTCATCGCTATAGCTCCCCAACAAGCATTTCTGCTAAACAAAGTTCTCGTGACTTAATACGCTGACCCTTCTAGCAACTGAATACAAGTACAGTAAGGACTGAGGATAACTTCCTGTCTTCTGTACAATTTAAAATTCCTACTCTGATCATTGCAAATAGAACACCCCCCATCACAGTACGATTCTTTGGAGCAGTGCAAGATGCAACACGGAGATCCTGATTGCTTTCAGCCAGAAAGCAGCACTGCGTTAGTTATGTGACTTAACTTTTCCACTGTAAGTTTAAAAATTAAAAGGAGGGGAGAGAAATATAACCATTTCTGCAGGCAGCATGAATATATCAGTAGTGATATTTAGGGTCAGGCTATAAGGACAATTCTAGACGATTGGAAATGAGCAAAGGACAGCCTGTCCCCAGTGTCTGTAGAGCCATTTCCGTGCTACTAGAATGTCACAGATGGAAAGGATTTCCACTGTTTTACTGGCTTGTTTAAAATGGTTGTGCAAAAGGAACCCAGCACGCTAAAGCTTACTGGGGGAGAATACAGTTTAAAAGCCATTTCTCCAGAATAAAAAAAAAGTGCCTAATAGTAACGTGGGATTCTTTTTACTTACTAGGTTTCCAGCCAGATGAAGAGCTGAGTGAAATCTTCAAGACAGAATTTCAAATGAGATTGCTCTGGGGCAGCAAAGGAGCACAAGTTAATCAAAGTGAAAGATATGAGAAGTTCAACCAGATTTTAACTGCACTTTCCCGAAAACTGGAACCTCCTCCCGTGAGACTGGTGGAACAATTAAGTATATAAGACTCTGTAAACACTATTGAAGTGATATACTTGAAATAACCTTAGCATTCTTCTGGTAATTTGATACTGCACAAACTTCTTGCATTTCACAAGATGTTTAGAACTTTTTAACTGCACAATGCACATTTGTTTTAAAACTACTGATTTCTAAACAAATTATTTATTTACTGTGTCACCAAGTCATTTAATGATCCCTATAAACAGCAGGCTATCCTGTTACTTCCCCAGAGTTAAGATGTTTTTTTAATGATGCCAAGGAGTAAGGGCATTGGCATCTTAGTATTAAGATGAAGCAAACAGTGTAAATAAAATGATAGACTAAGTATCTGACATGGCAGAAAAACTGTTGTATAATATTCCGTTAATGAATATAAAATACTGTAAATAGATTTGTGATTTGACATGTATCTTTATGCAAAATAATTTGCATATTTACAGATCACAGAAACACTGCAGGTACTAGAAATGATCCTGTGAAAGTAGAAAATGAGTTTGTGTATGTGTCGGGACAACTTACGCTTTTTTTAAGACAGCATCTGTAGTACTTTGGCTTTTGCTGGAGCCTGCACACCAGCTACGCTGCCAGGAATGAATGATGACATGGCAAGAACGAACAATCAGATAATTAAAATGCTTTCAGACACAAGTAAACGTGGGTGTATGTACGTATTAAACTTGCTTCATTTACTGAGGTGATTAACTGGTAAGTATTTTTTCTTTTTCCCTGGATTAAAGCAAAGTATAAGGTGTTAGTACTTTCTATAGGAAATCAGCATGCACTTGTATAAAATTATATACAAAACCAACACCAAAACTGTTCCTTCTATCCACACTCACAATAGAGGTTTCCACAGCTCTAATGAGTTTACAGACCTCACACTGAAAGTCTCCCTGTCAATCTAAACAGAAGACAAATAGGGAAGCTAATTACTTAGACCATGAAAAGATTCTTTTATTCCATGAAAATATTCTCAACAGAGAACACTATTTTTAAACAAAGCATTTAACATTTAGGAAATCAACATGTGCACAGAAAAGGATTAAAAAATTACTGGAAAATGTCAGATTCTTTAAGACAACGCACATTCAGAATTTTAGAATAAGTGATTTATAACTAGCTGTGCAAGTACAAATGTTTTTCCTATGTTTAATAACCCTCATACAAGTTGCACTATCCATCTTGAAAGCAACCTGCCTCCAAAGGAAGCAAATCCTGGTTTTAGAAAAACAAACAGTAGCATGAAAAGAACATTTAGTCCTTTACCAGGAAGTGTTATTACTGACCTGCAAGGCTGTCAGCCAGGCAGACCACAGGCCCTTTAACAGAAAACACACAGATCACATTTCCTCCTTTTCACAGAATTACAGAATCACAGAATATTCTGAGTTGGAAGGGACCCCCCAACAATCATCGAGTTTTTCTAATTTTGAAATAAAAAAGCACTAATTAAAAAAAAAAAAAAAACCAACCCCAAGCCCAACAAACCCCCCCAAAAAACCCCAAACCCAAAAAAACTACCTAAGTAGTTTTGTCAGTATTGAGTAATGTCACATTATTGTATAAATAACCCTGTATACAAGCTCCAAAAATCTAAACTTTAGAGTTTAATAGGCCCCATAGTACACTAGGTCAAGCTGTGTAATAGTGGTATACATAATAAAAGGAACAGACCTCTACACAAGTCACTCAGATTCAGTTTTACTGGTAGCACAGTTACTAATAACACTGAAATGAAATAGAATCCAGCACTGCTGCATCCAAATATTGCTTCAGACCCCAGAAAAACAGGATGTTATAATTATTATTTCGTAATATGCTGCCAAACAGCAGGTGGCTGGGATGACAAGCTTTCTTTGATACAAGTATCCCTCCCCCCAACATCTCTAGTCTAATTCTTATCACTTTAATCAATCAGACATGATGTATTATTAATAGAACCACAAATGGGAGGCAAGACAACATAAGCAATAGGGGCACTGCAGACAACTATATTTACACGTATAAACATATCCAAATTTCAATTGTTTACAAGTAAAAGTGCACATAGATCATTACGAAGTATCACTCAAATTTCAACTGGTCCATACACTGAAGCATCACCTGGAAATGGACTAGCACTGCAGTAATTTAACTTGGAACTTCATAGTGAAAAACTAAAAGACAGTTCCCATAAAAATCTTTTAAAAAAATATTAAAAGTCAAATGAAGAGATACACATTTCAATGTATAAAATTGATGGTGCACCATGTAACCAGTAAAGTAGAGCTCTAGAAAACACCTACCGTGGCTACCTCAGCAGCTGCAGCACTGTGAATAGAGCTGAGACACAAAGCCCTTTGTGGGATACTGTAAGTGGTAGTGTTGGCAAACAACAGATTTCAGGCACTCTAGTTTAAGGCAGCATTTGAATGGCAAGTGGTTGACTTCTGAAAACAGTCATTAGCTCGCAGTGGTGAATCCTCTGGTTGTGTTCCAGGTTTTCAGTGCTCACAACAGGTTCCCGAAAGGCTGAAGGTGGACCACAGTTCTAGGAGTTTCTCTTGATTGCATTGTAGGCTAGAGCTGAGATGTATTAGTTCCCCAAATTAACAAAACACATTACGGTCTCTTAGCAGTTATGCCAAAAATCTGGAATGTACTGATGGTTGCAGTGGTATTGTTACAGCAGCATACATGGATACTGGGATGAAACTCTAGTGCTGAAGATATTTAAAGAAAATGATTTGTTACGAAGTAAGAAGCAACATGGCAGAGTGTTACACAGAACATGCCTGACTGTCCTAGGCATGCAGGAGGTTAACGGCGAGCATGGAGGTGGCACAGGCAGACTGATGACGGACACATGGTTCTAAATGACTGCCAATTAAAATGAGTTGGAAAAGAGCATAATTGAAAAAATCAAAACACAGCACAAGCTGAAATACAGTTTGTGCACCTGGGACAACCTAGGACAATGAAAATAAAGCAATTTTAGGAGCAGTAGCCTTTTTACTCTGGTAATGGAACTCTATTTTCCTGCACAAATTGAAGATTTTGTAATACATCCTTACCTATATATGGAGATGCTAAGATGTTAGTGACTAAATGTATGTCTGCATGCATTCATGCAACTAGCTTTTACCCTTGGGCCTCCCAGTCTAGTACCCCTCCCCTCCCCACCCCCACCCCCCAGCAGCTGCATGTAACCTCCTTCAAGATCTCGCCCATTTTCTCAGAAACCCGCTTCAGGAACCTGCAGTCCAAGAGGAAAAAGAAAAGAACAAAGTTACTGAAGGCCTTTAGAAGGCAGAGAAGTGTGCTCAGTTCTAACAGGCCATTCTCAGTGGCTACACAGCAGCCTTGTACTTAATCCCACAAACTCAGTAGAAATACGAGCTACAGTTTTCAGATAAGCTTCTTTTTTCCCCTAGTAATCAAGTAGTGCAATGCAGTTGCCAATCCTCAGTAATTAAACAGTGAGGAGAATTACTGTACATTTAAGATGCTGATTTCAAACTGAACACGGTACAATTCAAAGACTTAGTTTACGGGCACGGATTAAGAATATAAAATCATTCCCTTAGCAGGAGCAAGGGAGGGGTTTCAGTAAGACATCAAGCATTACAAGTGGTCTCTTTTTGTTTGTTCAAGGTGTCTAGAGTTAAAACAATGACGTTGTGTCCAACACAGAACATTCTACATTACAAGTACTGAAAAGGAAGGAGACAGGCAGGTCAGCGAACTTTCTGTCCTTCTTAATCATAATGTTTTTTCCTGAGTATTTTTGTTGAACTTTCAGAATCAGAAAACATTTTCCTGTTTAAGAAGTGAAAGCTGCCAAGTATTTGCTAAGGAAGGAAATTAATAATTTTCAGTAATGGAGTTCAGTTAGTTATTAGAGGAAAAAGCCCTCTGTTTTAAGCATATAATTTAAGTCCTAAAAGTGGGAACAGTAAATCTTAGAGAACTTTAAAACTTAAGTATTTTTTCAGTTCTCTACAAAAACAAAGTATTCTATAGAACAAGCATGAATCCCAGTCTTTTTCAGTTTAAGAGCTGAATTGGATTTAATGCTTTGTAAAGCAGAAACTGTAGATCAGTTAAACAAAGCAGAAGACATTGGTCAAAATTACAGACCAGTGTAAGATGCATAATTTAACATGGTCATCTCTGAAAAGAACTAGAGCAAACTCCCAATGCAAACAACAGATCGCTGCTGACTTCTGATATTGTAATTCTTTCCATGAACCTGTGTAACTTACTATTTTTCCACTATTTTCCCTGGGGAATGCACAACTGAAAGCTGCCAGTTTACTGTTAGATATAGGTTACTGCACCTTTGCTGTTTTTCTCTAGCGTTACATCTATATATGATGTTGGCACATAGCCTTCCTCTCCATTATGTCTTCGAGCTCTTGTCCACCCGTCTCCTTTGTCCTCCTCAATGATGTACAAAACTTCCCCTTCTTTCATTGCTAGAGTGCCTTCGTTATGACCTGGGAAAAACAAGAGGCAAAGAAGTCTCAATGTTCACACAGAATTTCAAGTCATCTTTTTCCCAGGGCTCAGTTTTCAAATTGATATATAAACAGGAAGAATGAAAAATCTGTGCAAGAGAACATTTGGCCAAACAGACTTACAGAAAAAAACCTAGTCCAATTTGTAAAGCTGAATATTTCCAAATAGCTGTGCTAATAAAACAACACAAAAGTACCGCTCATGGGTTAAAGTAATTTAAAAGGTATTTTCACTGATATTATAAGCAACAGTTGCTCATACAGTTAATTTACTTTACATCATCTTACCTGTCTTCTCTATCACAAATAATCCATGCCTTATAGCCAGGGAATCATAGTGCACGTTCTTAACCTTACCATCAAATGGATATATAGCCTTGCAGTGTCCTATAGCTGGTAACGGGTCATCATCTTCAAACTCATCATCGAACTCATTTGGGTGAGCGTGTTGCTGTGGTGGGCTGCGAACTTCCTGGTTTGCATCATCCGTGTAACTCCCTTCGGGGCTACAAAGCAATGATGGGAGCGTGAGGACTGCGAACAGTTCTCAGCTCTAAAACCCAGGACATACGTGCATCTCAGAAAGGGCAGACCACGCATACCACTCTGGGAATTCCTGCTAGCACGTTTTATATTACTGCCAGAGGTGATTTTCTGAAAAGACTGATCTAGCAAAAGCTTAGACTGAATTCCGCTACAAAAACAAACGTAAGTTTGACATCCCCGACTCCACAGAACATGGAAAACCAGTGAGCCTTAAGCAATGGAGCAAGCCAGCTTTAAGAGGCACTGCTGTTTAAGGAGCAGGTGTTTCAATCAGACTATTCTGATATGTTACCATAATGGCATGAAGTGCCCTCTAGAAGTCAGAACCAGTAATATTTTCCCTTAGAAGGACACAGACTTTCAGAGGATAAGTAACAACCACCACCTGCTGTTAACTACCAGAGGCATGTACTGGTTCTAGCGTAAGACATAAAGGCAGTAGAGACAGAAAGTGACCTCTCTCGGCCCTGTGTCACGAGGTGGTTGATATCGCTGCTGTGCCGCCTGTCGCTTCTGGCTGCCACTTTGCCTTCAACTTCAGAGAGCCAGGCCTTGGGGAAGAAAACACAAATACTGGTGTAAAAGAAAACTCTATTCTGAACCAGCAAATTTAACAACTGTATTCAGATGTCAAGTCTCATAATTACTTCATGTGAAGCATAAACTTATAATTAGCCTATATTCAATAAGCAGTCTTAAGGGAAAAAATAATCTTTACTCACATGTGACTTTCAGAATAAGTGAACAATAATACATTCTTCTGAACAGTTTACATCTTTAATAACATACATCCTTATTCTAGCTAGATGAACATACTTGAAAATATGGCACCCCACAAAAAATTGTATCAGGAGCACTTTCTTAACTCAAGTAGTTTTTCTGGGTGCTATATTTAAAAGCTGTAAGGCAAAGTACAATTGTACCAATCATCTACAATTTCCAAGGAATTCTTTTAAAGAGTCTAACCTCATTCTTGTGTATTTCCATTCGAAGACGGTCCATGTTGCTCATAGTCTCAGTTAATTTTGGTTGCAAACTGCTTGGATCACCCATCTGGGGATTTTTCTCATAAACATCCTTCATCTTGATGAGGGCATCTCTAAAAACATGACAATAATAAAAATTACATACATCAGTACTGATTCATTAAAGCTAAAATAACTTGTATGAGATCCTGACTCATGACTGGATTCTAAGCGCAGAGATGAAGAACTACTGGTTCCCATACCTTGCCTAAATCCTTCTCCCATTCTGCCTTCTTAGCACTTTGCCTTCCTTTCCAGTGTTGTGCACAGGCACACAAGGACTCCAGCTATTGACTCTTCTCTCTCCAGTCTCAGTACTGTTTCCCATATTGCTTGGTACCCACAATTCCCTAAATATTAATAATGTTCTTCTCTCAAGGCACTAAGTTGCAGTTCTCTTGTTTAACAGACCTACACGCCTTTTTTTTTAAGGCATGATTTTAGAGCCAGCGTTTCCTATGCAATATTAGGATCAAAATGAGTAATACAATAAAGCACAAGGAAGCAATGCTAACAGAACCTACATACAACAAACTAGGAATTTAAAAATGTTTTGTAACAGCCTGGCCTAGTATATTGTCTCCTAGCTTCTGAGCACTGCTGGCTTGGGAAGAGGACTTCAAGAGAAACAGTGAGAGAACCATGACAGAGCTCCAGGAAAACACACTCACTTTTGGTCTGTTTCCTTCTGTAGCTCTCTGTTAAGTTCATCGATTCTCTGTTGCAGTTTCTTGCGTCTTTGTTCTGGAGGGAGATGGCTGAAGTCTTCTAGTGCAGGGCCCTGCAAGCAGAAATACTATGAAACAAATTACACGCACATATCTGGGCATGAACTGACATATCCACACACGGACAGTGTTCACTGGAAGCAGGATGGACCTTCTTAAAAACTCTACTCGACAAACAGCTCTACAAGAAACTGCAACAGAATAAATGCATGTTCTTCCTGCCATTGCAGTCTCTCATTCAAGGTTCTTTCTGCCTCCTGTAACAGTTGGCTCACAGAAGTAATTCAAAATTTGGAGACTTAATAATTTTTCTGAAAAGCTGAGTCAGGTACCTCCTGTTACATCCATTGCACTTAAAGATTTAGAAAGGACAGAATTCATCACTATGGAATTGTTGAAGTTAGAGCAAAAATCTAAGATGTGTATATAATAATGGTATGTATGTATAATTGTTTCTTTCTCTGGAGTGTGTTCTATGGTGATTTGGATGGTATAAAAAATAAAATACTGTATTTTGGATTAATTCCAAAGTACTATTATAGTTCTCTTCCAGAAGTTAAGCAATCCTAGAAAACATATTAAAGCTTACAATATTCTGATAGATTTTACCTTGAGTAAAACTAGTTCATCGAGCACAGAAAAAGCCTTTATAAGATCAAACTTTTGACTTAAGTTCGTTAATCTGAATCCAGACTTGTTCAAAGGTCACCTTTTCACAAAAACCCCAAACAATTTCAGTGAGGGAAAAAACCTCTTACTTCCCAAAACTTAAAAACCCCCAAACCAACCAATTTAAAACCACCTATTGTTACGAACCCAAACCTGCAAACTTGTGCCAAGACTGTAAGAGCAGGATGGAAGGACCTGGGTATGAAATGCATGGGAAGAGATACTTAAGTATCTCGTGAGTTTGTTGTGACAACCCTTGCCCTCAGGGTGCCAGACAGCGACAGTGTTAAGAAGGAAACATGGTACATGTCATAATAACAGAAGGTTAAATTACACTTTCTGTGTTCCCAGTTGCCTAAGGAAGTTGGTTTTAGCACAAGAAACCCACTTGCCATTACAGTAACCCTCCCTGGAGGCAAACCAAACTGGCCAGCACTTCCTTCGTCAAGAAGGGACTTCACAGAAACGTGACTACTGAGATTTTTACACAAGCAGCCTTAGGCTTGGGCACCGAGTTTCCAGTACCACCCTCTTAAGATATTCTTGCTCCCCTCAACTTCTTGGGTCTTTTGCACTTGTAAAGTCAATCTCCTTTCTTTAAGAAGAGAATACAAGACACCACAAGAGGAGGAAAGTGGAGATGCAATGTTTCCAAAATAAAACAGAAGTGTTCCTTTCTGGAGGACAAGGAAAAAACAAACTGAAATCCTTTCAGCTGCTTTTACACACTACAAAGAAGCAAAAATATAATCACATCCTCTGTATCATTCTTCCTTCCAGGTCAGTTAAAATCAGAGTATCGTAAAAGAAGAATCAAAAGAACAGAGGTCTTTTTGTGAATTTTTACTGACTTTCTCTGCGAAACAACAGTATTGATTAAGGTGTGGTTTTCATTTAATGTAACAGCTTTCTCTATTTCTAAGCATAAAGGATCATCTCCCCTGCGATTTTTTTTTTAAATTCAAAGGAGTGCAGTATTCAACATTTCTTCTTTACACAAATCTTGTAATCTTTTCATATAGTATTCTATGCTGCTTGAGCAATTTTCCTGACAAAGAGAAATAACCAAGTATTTCCATCGTGACCAACTGGTGAATCCTGGTCACCTTTAACACTGCAAATCGCAGATTTAGCTGCAGCCAGATCACAAGCCTCATTGCCTCACACTGAGCATGGATGATTAAGACGACTGCACGTATGAGTGGAAAATCTGAAGATGTATTTCAGCACCTGACTTAAAGCAGTTATGGTATGGAAACACTTTCAGAAGGTTACTTTCATGCTATCTCAGCAGAAGTACAGCAGACAGATCAGCACACGGGCTTACCGTCTTCACCGACCACTGCACAGTTCATTTGAAAACAGAAAGAAACGGGAAATTATTTACATGCAACGACCAGGTACCAAAATGATTAATGCCTACAAATGTATCTTTAAAATATGACTTAAGGACTGACGTTTTCATTTATAAAAATACACTTCATAAGCACAAGAATCGCTTTAAGAATTACTGATTAAAAAATTACTAGCAATAATGGGTACTTTAACTTATGAAATTCTAATACACAACTTCATTAAACTACTTTTGAATTTTAGTGTTTTGGATAATAGGCTGAAGACCCTCTACTGCAGGGAAAGAAACACACACAGAGGCGACACTGCACAAAACAGAAGAATTTGATGATGATGGACTGATCAGCCACAAACAAATAATTTGTTACTCATAGCTCAAAATCCACTACCACCACTTTAACAAAGGTAGTTTTTACAATGGATTTACTTTACTATCACAGTAGATCTAGAATAAATGAAGGTATTTTTCCAGTTTAGAAGTAATTAATTTTACTTTCTGAAAACAACATTTGGGTCATTGTTACCTAAAAATGTTTTAGTCCAGATAAAGACATTTAAGACTTTATCCTTAGAAGAAGCAAATAAAACATGGGTGCCAGAAACTGAATCTTGGCTTTAACATTCACAGCATCTTGAAGATTTACTGTGCTTTCAATGACTTTGGATAGCCCCTTCCAGAGAAACACCAAGCAATTTAGAAGACAGGTATCTCAACCTCACTCACTACCTTCAACAATTGTTCAGGCTGTTGATCGGGGCACACACACAAAATCAGAATCTCTAGCAATGAGAGAAGTAAAGCACCTTCACAAATGATACTCTGGTAGAAAACTCAATACAGTCCAAGGATTCAAAATGGCATAAATAAACTTCCTGTTCCCTTTAATTGAACCTTCGAGGAAAACACCATTAAGGTTTGCCTATCAGTGCTGAGGGTGCATGTTTAGGCCCAAGTGGCGCTGAGCTCAGGCACTCAGGAGCACCAACACCGGCTGGAATGGTCAGGATTTCAGAGGAGAGGCAGCAGCACTGATACAGCAGGGTACACTTGCCTACACCTTTTCCCAATAATCTAGAGCACTGGGTGCTGCTTTTGCTCTACATCGTGATAGGAAAATCTACTGCATGAAGCACAGAATGAAGGAAGACTGGTTTCTGATCTCCAGTGCCCGGAGAGAAATCCTGCACAGGGCGCGTTAAACACAATAACCAGTATGCTTATTATTGCTTGGGATGTGTGCCAGCCCATGGACAGAGCTGGGCACAAACAGAGCTAATCAAATACCATTTTAGGCAGGCAGGCAGGGGAATGATTTTAAACTGAACGAAGATAGATTTGGGTTAACGTTAGGAAGAAATTCTTTCCTCAGAGGGCGGTGAGGCCCTGGCACAGGTTGCCCAGGAAAGCTGTAGCTGCCCCATCCCTGGCAGTGTTCAATGCCAGATCGGATGGGGCTCTGAGCAACCTGGTCTAGTGGAGGTGCTGCTGCCCACGGCAGGGGGGTTGGAACCAGATGGTCTTTAGGGTCCCTTCCAAACCAAACCATCCTGTGACTCTATGGTTTGGTAGTTCTGTGTGTCAATACCACTTGGATGTAATTTTTCGGGGACAAAATTGAGGAAAACAGCATCATGTACAAGCAACTATTAAGCATTTAAACAAGATATAAGACAAGACCGATCAATGACTTAAAAAAAAAATCTTAGTATTCCAGTATACATTTATGCTGAAAAGACTTCAGAAATATGCGATAATGTGATATCTGTTAAAAATGCTTGCAAGGAAATCAAAAATATATAAAAATTAAATGTTCATCTTGAAGATTTTAGGGATTATTTAGTCTTTTGGCATATTTGAGTTAATCCAGATCTGTAGGATACTACTGATCCTAATTTTGAAGAATACTGTTCTACATTAATTCAATTTTACAATATGAACAACGTATTTAAAAAATCAAATAAAGATATGTTTTCCGTTAGCATTCTGCAGTTATTAGGAGATGATCTTTTGCTTGAGTGAAAGGTTCTAGAACTGCTGATCCTACACGGTGATGATTTGTAAGCCAGGAGTCAATACCTTTAGTGATAACAAAATCGAGGTGTAATCCAGACCTGTGCTATCTAACCCAGTTAGTTCCTCACTGAGGGCTAAAGAGCAAACATTACCTTCCTGACCAGACCAAATTATGATCTAAGTGACTCAGGAGGGGAAAGGAGAAACTGTCCTCCATATATACTTGGAGGACCACATGAATTTTCTATAAAATGGTGGCGGTAGAAAGGGTATTTCCAAGATATCCAGAGGTTTGAAACTGGGTGCCACAACATGATTAAAGAAAGTTTAAACTGTAACTCATTTTATTTCAGAATGACAAAAAGGGAGCCTCTAAACTATAACTTTGCTGCAATATAACACTGCTGTACCTTGTTCTCCACATTCCCTCACCAGTACTCAACCATTCTTGATGCACGTGAGGCAGCAAGTCAATACTGTTTTGAAATATCAAAAAATTGTTCATTATATATCATCAAATGCATCCAATTATCTCATTATTTGGATCAATAAATATCATTAAACATACATAAACTGGGCAGCCTGTGTTTTTCTGACATAACAGGGAAGTGCCAGTGCATTTATCACTAGTGCTACAAATGTTGCTAGGAAACCATTTCGTTCCCTTCTACTGACTTCCAAATAAATTCTATTTGCAGAATATGCCACTATAAATTAGTAAATTAACTGGTAAGTGTCAATAGGTGGCATTTAGTAGGAATTTTTTCAATATTTTTACCAAAAGAAGCTAGGACAGACAAGACCAATTAATCAGAAAATGCATTTAAATTGTAATGCTTTAAAAATCAGTATTCCAAAATGGGCAAGCACCATGGGCTATAGCATTTGATGTACAAAAGAAATTAAAATTCTCCCTTCTTAGTTCAGTATCTCACAATCAACCACTACTATTTCAATTCAAAGTCAGCAAATAAGACACCTGATCTGCCAGATGATTTTTGTGGTGACTATATCTCTTAATGATAAATTACTGCAAAAATACGTCACATGATGGTAGGAAAACATTTGTGAATGTGAACAACAATGAAGAAAGGTATCAAACACATGCTGAGCACCCTCTTTATAACACCTTTCTTTTAGGCATGAGCATTTCAAATGTGATAAAGCGTATTTCTATTTCATGTTATTTTTAATCTGTTGCTAACTTCTGTATAGTATGAAACAAAGTATTCTAGAAGTGACCTCATAGCTGAAGAGTTACTTTTAACCAAGCAAGCCTTATAATGAGGGTGAAGAGCATTCCAAAAGCCACATCACAAACACACTGTTCATAGCCCATCATGCATTTCAACTTGTTATTGAACTTACCCCTCTTTTGAGGCTTCTGAAAGAAGGAATTCTGGGCTTCCCTGTTTTTATGTCACTCATGCAATAATGCACTGGTTCAATGGAGAATATGGGATACTGGGACCCATTAGGAGTACTGGATGTGTATAAACTAGTAGGGGTTAGGGGTGGGGACTGTGGCTAATGTGGAAATAAAGAAAGCAATAAATAAGCCAAATGTTCAAAGTGATTTTAAAATGAAAATTCTGTCTTACAAAAATAAAATCTCCATCCAACACAGAAACAGCTTGTAATGTTCTAGAACATTAATACTATAACTGTATTGGGGTTAAAAGGTTTGTCACGAATTAGTCTTCAGTTACAGGTTGCTGCAGAGAATGAAGGAATATTCAAAAAAGCTTTAGACTCAACACTGCCACAAATCCCAAAGTTCCCTGTCTCTTTTCTCAAAACAAAGTTCTGCTATTGCCAATTTAGTTACAGTCATTCTGGAAGCTTGTGCATTCCACTCCTGCTTCCTCCTGCATACTGAGGTACCCTACTAGGTTAGCCAAAACAGAAACATTAGGTGTATCTATGCTGAATGACCAAACCAAAGAGTATTCTCAATCTCTCTAGTCAAGCTGTACTGACACAAACCTGCCTGGCGTTCTTAATATCATCGGAACTTCCTTTTTTTTTTCCAAACTGCTTCTCTCAATTTTTCTCTCTCACCCCTGCTGCTCTTTCCCAGTTCAATTTTTCTGTACTATTTCCACTGCTGTGCAAGTCATTCCCTTTCAAGACTTTTATGTCTTTGACAACATCAAAAACAGGTAAATGCTTATCTGGAAGTCAAGACCAGCCATAGTTTCAGCTAAATGAAGGTCCAAGGGCTACCGCAAATACCCTAGCTGTAATAAATCAGCTGTCTTAAGCTAATTCAAGAATATATTTTAAAACCTGTGAATAGTGTTTGGAATTAAATATGTATCTTCTGATAAGTATTTTGCTCCCAGTTGCTGTTTTGTAGAGCACTCCTCCATCCTCCCCAAAAACAGGTGAAAAAAAAGGAACAAAATCTTTCCTTTTGTCCAGGTCCTTAAGGAAGAGACACATATGTATACATATGTATATACATATGTGTACACCTGTGATTCCATACAGGAAACAGTAAGGCTGACTCTGAATGCTACAAAGTGAACAAACCAGGGAGAATAAAGCCTTGACAGCTTTCTTCAGCTGCCATCGTACTGGGGGACTTCTTTTAACTACAGTAAAGGCCAAGGCCCAGACTGAAAAGCAGCACAGACTCTCAAACTCTCAGAAAGATGTCTTGTGGCCAAACTGGCAACTGTGATCTAATTTTAGAATGGGCTGAATCTCACCCACCTCTGCAGACAAATGCAATGAGTATGCTCATATATTAATGCTTTTAACCTATTGTCATTCATGATACTGCACGAAAAGCAAACAATCAGTTTTCACTTGAACACACAGCTGCAGTTACATAAGATACTGAGGATGGAAAAAAAATAATCAGCTGTATCCTTCCTTTCTGTAAAGATCTGCCTTCTTGGAATACTATCAAGTGGAAAATAATTCCTACCACTAACAAGCTCCAAGACTAGTTTACTGTAATAAATGACAGAAACTGGCGTGGACCACTAAAATAACCTCATCGAAATTTGTGGGAATCATTAAAATGGCTCACTGATATGTTCCAATACTAAATAAAGACACAGCATAAAACTGAAATATGTATATGCTCCATTATTCATTTTTATATAACTAATGAATGTATTCAATTTTTTCTTCAGCATAGAAATACTTTTACCTATTTCAAAGTAATATTTTCTAGGACATTTACCAGTATGGAGCTTCCACAGGATGTTTTATCAATGCAGTATTATAAACTTTAATGTTTTCAGACAAACCTCAGAAGTTTTCAAAAGCAGCAGGTATAATAAAAATCTATACAACACTTCTCTATATAAATGTGACCTTTAGAAGGCGGTTGCTTTTTGCATTATAAAAAGAGATATCTGAAGTCTGCCCAATTCCAAAGCATACTCCCCCTTCTTTTTACATTCACAATTAACACCTTTTCTATGAAATTGCAGAAAGTCTTTACAGAATCTTAGAAACATTAGAGTAATGGGAAGCTACTTTTATCAAATAACTATTAAAAACATTCCCTGACACAAATCACTAGCAGGAAAACTGAAAAAATTGCCCCAGAGAGAACGATTTTTAATGTGGTAACTTATCCAACCCGACTCAAAACTACACATCTCCTTATACGTATTTTAAAAGACAATGGCAGGCAAGGGGAAGGTTATTTTAAAATAAATAAACTGCTGCTTTCATGCACTCTAGATGTTCACATTTTAATTTTCCAAATAGTAATGTCTTAATTGTTACCTTTGGTTTCTTTCCAAATAGCCACAGCTTTCCTTTAGCCTTGCCGACTGTAGTTTTTGAATCAATTCTCATTCCTTCCTGCTTTGGTGTACTGATGGTTCCATCAGAGATAGTTCTGTAAATATTCTGGCTGTAGTCTTCAAATGGAAAATCTCCAGGAGGTTCAAAACCAGATTTGAAGCAGTCTATCACTAGTTGAGAGTCCTAAACAGAGGAGACAAAGAGTTTAAAAAGCAAACCCATCAAGACCCAGACAGAGAAAAAACAGGGAGACAAATTTTTCCTTTAATTGCAGAAAACACAGATGGGAAAGTAAGAGCGAGCTCCAAAGGCATGCTTTGGATGGAGAGAGCGAAGGTAACAGACGTTCTCGGATCTTTGCAGTGTTCATCGAAGCACACTCTGCTCTCCAGAATCCAGCAAACACTTCCCCAGGGTTATCACAAATTAAAACAGGACATGCTCAAGGGACAATCACGATAAAACAGGGAGAGAGCGGACACTGCAATCGGAAGTGATCACCGGCAAAAACTGAAGGCACAACACTGTTCAAGCAGACAGAGACTTGACAACAGAAAGATAAATGCACAGGGTTGAGTCAGCCTTTCCCCCTCCACAGCTTCCTATGAGTTAAACTGCTCATGCACTTTTTAAAGTGACTCAGTTCTACTTACTCTGTGTTCATCGACTGATTTTGCTGCAAGGATCATCCCTTCTAAACATTTAGAGATAATTGGAATCACTTTGCGCTCAGAGTCAGCAAAGCCTTTGTAACATTCACTAAGTTTGATAGTCCTTCTTTCATCCATCTCTTGAAGTTGCTGCAAGTGCAAAGAAAGATTAGGGAAAGCTTTCATTGGCAGATTCTCGCCCCTCGATCCTGATATATGCAGTTACTGTGGCCAACACAGGGTAGTACACAATTCCTGGGCTTTCCTAGGACTTTTATTTACTTAACAAAACAGAACCTAAAAGCCCTTTCAGACATAAACTTAAGATGCCCAAAACAGTAGTTATGAAGAGTTTATACTCTTTGATTTCTAAAAATCATGTAAAGGACTGGACTTGATTTTCCTCCTTCTTTTATAGAGAATGTGCAAAGTGTCTATGGGCAACAATTTGATTAGAAGTATACGTTTCATGCAGAAATGAAAACCACAGTGGAGAAAGTTTACTGATTTCTACATCTCCTCACTCTTCCCTTCTAGTTTCAAGTAATTTCTCTCTGGTGATAAATACCTGCAACTTGTTTTTATTTTTATACTTTCCAATAAATACCAATTATTTTAAAAATAGGAAAAATTATCTGCAATTTAGACATGATCTCTGATTTGAAATACAAACCATTTCCTTTAGAAGTATGCAAGAAAATAAAGAAAAGAATACCATTACATAAGATTTGCAATAAAAGTTTACCGGAACAGAACAAAAAAGAACAAATTTAAGAGAAATACTATTAAGCTAATAGCCCTGGACCTTTCATCTAATGTAAAGTGGGAAAAAACCCCAAAGAAAACAAAAAGCTGATAGCACATACACAACAGGTTGACAAAAACTGGGTAAAAAGTTGGATCTTTCCTGCAGTTAATGTAGATGTCTCAAACAGTATTCAGTTTTATCTCTCCAAACCAAACAACAACCTAGTCATGCTAAACTACTTTCCCAAGGTTTTCCCACAGAATGTTACCAAATACTTGCAAGGAAATAAAGAAGTGTAATCCCAAGAGAAAGCAGGACTAGGCCTTTTGCTCTTAGTGTAGAGTTCAAAAAACATAAGTAATATCTTGTAAGGATAATGGATTTTAACCCTACAGAAACAAAGGCAGTAAAGCAAAACTCCGGTCCAAGCTACAAAGATGATCAAACTGTTTCTCCCGGGACCTGACTGCAATCCTTCCAGCAGTGTGTTAATGCCAGACCCACTGCAGTGCTGCTTAACAGCGAAAGTATTAGACAATTCTTTAATAAGCCAAGGCAATTTTCTCCTGCAAATCCGAGACCTTCTAGCGCGTATTTTTAAAAGATATGAACTGAGCTGTGCTTCTGGAAAATGTCAAGCATACTTAACTCAATACACCTTCAAATAACGCCAGTACTTCACTTTCCATCTCCTCACTCCCTGTCTCAGAATCACTTGGCACATCTGTTCTCCCAAATGGCTCAATGTACATGCTAACACTCTTCTGAACTCCCCTCACCTGACACCCCAAGTACTTCAATTAGTTCTGCAGTCTCTCTGGTGTTGAAAGAACATTAAAAAACATCTTAATAGTTACCTAAAGCATCTCAAGAAATCCCCATTTTAGGTGCAAATTATTGATCTTTACCTTTTTTTCCACTGCTTTAGAGAGATGCGTGGACTGCTGGTAACACTGACAAAGCAACGACCAGCTGGGGGCTGGTACCTCTGCTTCCAACCCACCCATCTGACACGAGTGCAGGAGACACATTAAACCACACAGTCACCAGGTGCTCCCCTTCATCTCTGCCACGGGCAAGGCATTGGCACACACATACAAATGTCATGAGAACCAGTGATCAAACCTTATCAGAATGATTGTTTTAAATGCTTGCTGTCACCCACACGTCTCAAATGTTTATTCTGCCAGACCTCTTCAGCAATATTTAGACAAAGAGTCTATAAAATACACAATCTTATGGAAAATGCGACTGAGCACTTTTGTTACAAATCTAAGCATAAATATGGTAAGCAGTAAATCTCATGATAAAACACAGATTGTATCAAGATTATGCTAATATCTTCATAAAGTTATCCACTAAAAATCCTAAAAATAAGGTTTAAAACTTTAGAATGTACTACTTCTTTACAAGAAGATCAGACATACTTTATCTGTTAATTATTTTACCTTATAAATCTGAGGAATGACAATGTAGTAGTGTTTGTGTTGTTCCCCGTTAAAATTCTGTAGTTGTGCAGCATATTCATTTTTGTTTTCATCAGCCATATGTGTGCGCAGGTTTAACTGTTGCTTGGCCTAACAGGAGAACATTATCAGGTTAAACATGGCTTGTGTTTTTCAATGACACACAGTGTTATTTTATGTTACCAACTACGCAAAAACACTAGTGACTAGTGATCAAAAGCAACATCCTTATAATGGGAATAAAAAGAGTGTGAGATTTCAATATACTGACACCCTACACACCTCATGTGTTATATACAGAGAAAGCAATGTCATTTGAGCTACCTTAGCAACCCTGCTTAAATGCATATTCTAAAAAGCACAGAAGTGACTGAACATACATACCTACAAGGTATCAAACACCAGAAAGCTGCCTGTTTAAGGAAGACAGTCATCAGAGCCATCCAGAGGGACTGTCATGAACTTCAACAAGGCCAAGTGCAAGGTCCTGCACCTGGGTTGGGACAATACCAAGCACTAACACAGGCTAGGCAGAGAATGGATTGAGAGCAGCCCTGAGGAGAAGGACCTGGGGGTCCTTGCAATGAGCACCCACAGCCCAGAATGCCCACTGTGTCCTGGGCTGCATCAAATACAGCCCGGGCAGCAGGTCAAGGGAGGTGACTCTGCCCCTCTACTCCGCTCTGGTGAGACCCCAGCTGGACTGCCCCCAGAACAGGGCTGACATACACCTGTTGAGAAGAGTCCAGAGAGGGTCATAAAAAAGATCAGAGGGCTGGAAGATCCCTCCTCTGCAGACAGGCTCAAAGAGTTGGGATTGTTCAGCCTGGAGAGGAGGCGGCTTTGGGAACACCTCAGAGCCCACTCCAGTACCTAAAGGAACTACAAGTGAGCTGGGGAGGGACTTTTTACAAGGGCATGTGCTGATAGGACAAGGTGGAATGGCTTCAAACTCCTAGAGGGCAGGTTTAAATTAGACATCAGAAAAAAATTCTTCACTATGAGGGTGGTGGGGCACTGGCACAGGTTGCCCAGAGAAGTCGTGGATGGCCCATCCCTGGCAGTGTTCAAGGCCAGGCTGGATGGAGGTCTTCAAGATCCCCTCCAAGTCAAACCATTCTGATTCTAAGCAGCATCGTCTCAAGACTAATGAAGCATTCTCCCTTCCCATGCTGTTTTACATTTCAGTGTAACTTTGATTTTGCACATAATAAGCAAGCATATTTTATACACAATTTTATACATTTACTGAATGTTGTTCCAGTAGTGATGATAAACATACAAAAAATATTATTTATAACAAAAAAAGGCCACTGCCCTTACCTTCTCCACATCAGCCTTTGTCGCATTAGTGTCATTGTCCAATCGTTCATAGCTCTGCTGTGCCTTCTCTGCCTCTCTGCATTCTCTCTCAAATTTCTTTTTGCTCTACAAAAGGCACAAACCTACTATTTCAACAGCCACTATTCCCATTTGGTTTCATACATCAATTCTGAATTCTAAGTATCAAAGCTTCCATTTAAGTATCTTAAATTCACCACATACCTTTAAACAAGCACATTGTTATCACAGCAACTAGATTTTAGAATTTTTCAACTTCTCTATTTAAAACTCATTTCCTTAAAGTGTTAGCAAGGAAACTGCAATTACGCTACAAAGTACAAAATAACCCATTACAAAGATCCACAGTTTAGAATAAACACACAAGCACACTTTCTAGCCTGACAAGTGCAAGAGAGACTGTGTGAGCACTGCTCTCCTGCTTCAGTCCAGGTGAGGCAGCTGAGGTTAGTGTGTCCCTTCAGGGCTGCGTGCATGTAAAACACTGACTCTGCACTCAAGTGGATACAGTGCACACAACACAACTGATTGTTTGAGCTGAACTCCGGGCATTATCCTGAAGGGTGACAGCATCTAAAACTACCTCATCTGCCTCTATTCTGATCCTCTGACAATTAAACTGACATGACAACGAAGCAAGACTCTGCTCATCTGGGACCACAGCAACAGAAACAGATATTCACCTCTCCAGTATTGTTTCACAATAATCTGGATCAAAGGTATAATAAATTTTTAAGACACAAAACCAGCAGAGTATCCGAATGCATCTTGAATAGACTTGAATTTTATATTATCCTTAAAAGCATTGCTTTGAAGAAAAAGGCTTATAATCTGTTCTAAAGACATTCAATTTCTGCATGTCTCAGTTAAAAAGTAATTCTGCCTCCTGTAACAGTCTATAGCAGTATTCTTGAATAAACCCCATGTAATAAACCCTCAAACTCAAGTCAAATACATTGAATTAAGATTTCATCTTCATATAAACAAATTGTCGTTACCAGCAGCCCTAGGAGAAGCAATCCAAGTCCGTACCCGTGTTAAAACCAGATTCCCTTATGCTGGTTATGCTGGATAAAAGCCAAGCATTCACTCAAACATACACACGGAAGCTGTTCACAGGAGATATTTTTAACCAGGGAACTATAAATACACTCAACTGTATTCTGGATGTCACTAAGTTATTTGGACATTCAGTACTACAGCTAAACACTAAAATCAAAGCAAGACAGTTGACAACAGCTCTGTTTACACATTGTATATTATTTAACAGCAAAAAAAACCCAAGTGCAAACTCACATTATCCATCTGCTTCCAGCACATGTCCAGATACTGCTGAGCCTTTCGCCCTTCCTGAAGATGCTAAAAACACCACAAATAAGTTTAATTTGCCTATCTTTTTATTATTATTACAATTAGTCAGCCCCTACTCTAGATGACGGCCTACGAGGTTCAGTATCTCCCACAAGCTACTGATACTCTTTGGAAGACATTACTAATCACAGAACAGTACCACAGGTGAAAATTACACTGGCCAAAAAACGTTTCTAGTAAGCACTGTCTCCCAAGATATTAATTTTTAGGTTTAATAACTGCAGTAAATGACTACATAAACATACAGAATAACCTGAAATGTGCTTTATAAACGTATCACAACGTACTGCAAAACTTATTGCCATGTTCATTAAACTGGGTAAACAAATACATCAATTCATTAAAAAACATATATTCTGATATTCTATTTTCAAATGAAAAATAAAGAAATTACCATTTTTCTCTCAGTTTTTAGATCATGAGAATATCTCATCAATTCTCCATACACTCTGTGTCCCATTTCTTCTGCAACTACTTCTCGCTGTCCTGCATAGTCATTCAACTCATTGAGGATGTTAAAAAAGGCAATACACGAAGTAAACCTGACAGAAAGCACACACACACAAACATACACACGAAAAGTTAGACAGTTTCTTTAGATGGACTTCTTTTAGTATAGTCTGTACTCCTGACTAAATAAAAAAACCCAAACACCATACACAGTTTACAACAAACCTTATCTTAATGCTAATTGAGTTACAGCACAAATACAAGCTGGGAAAGCCTACGTTAAGCCTAGCACCTGCTATATGTTGCAATGTCTCTTCAAGTACGTTTTATAAGAATATGGGGGTTTGTGGATGGAAAAGAAAGAAGAAGAATACTACCTGGAAAGCCCTGTAGTATAGTGGTATCTCCTAAGCTGCCAACTGAGAGGCCTGAGCTTGGGAACGGGTACATACGTCCCTAGGCTCGGAGGCTGAACTTGCTGCAGAGATGATGTGCTTGGTAGTCTTGAGGGTGGACCATGCCAATCATACCACTCATATGCATCCCGATGGATGTTCTACAGAACAAGTTTGCTATCAGCTCTGGAGACAGCTGCCTGTTTGCCTGCCCACCTCTTGGCTGGAAGTGAGGTGCCACTATGGCTGGCACTAAAAAGGGGGAAGAGGAGGGGCAAAGGGTAGAAAGTGTGTGTGGAAGGGAAGAAAGGAAGAAAAAAACAGGCACCGCATTAAAATATACATCTTTCTCTCTTAACTGTGGAATATTGCCATCTCCATAGGCTCGGCTCTTGGGAATTTCAAATGTTGCCTTAGCACTGGAAAGCCTATTCCTTGGTATCCAGGACCTTTACATAGTTAAAAGAGCTCGAAGAAATCCTACCATGACTTCTCAGGCACTCTCTACAGCATGTGCTCTGGCTGCACCCTGAAACTCACCCACTTTTTACTTCCTAACGCTTACCACTAAAGAAAAGAAAGTATTGTGCTTTTCTAAATAAATTTAAAAAACGGCTATGGCCATGGACAGCAAAACAAGCACGTCTCTGATAAAGAAAGTTGCTTAGCACAAATTGTTCCTCCACCATTAGACATTCACTTATTTTATCCCAGACTCAAAGCAAGTCAGCATTTTAAAAGCACTTGAGTGTACACTCGAGTCTCAGAATACAGATGCACAGCTACATTTGTATTGCCATAAAAATGCACTGGGAAACTCTATTAAACCAAGAAAAAAACAAAGCCTAAGGATACACAATTGCTTTTCCTTAAAAAAAACGTACTAGACTGTACACAGCTTCCAGTTACCTAAAGATTTATTTGGGAGTAATACAATCTGCCATGTTTACCATGTTCAGTTACTAACAGGAGCAAACAAAAGTTTCATGCTTAAGAATCACAGCAGAACTACAAGAAGCCAAGCACAATTCTTCTGCTGTCCTAGAAAATTAAATACTTTATCTTAAAAAGAAAGACCCATAAAAGGATAGCATATACCACTTTTTATACAAAGAACTTGAAATGCACATTTTTACCTGGGCTCCTCATCTTTTGGTGAACGTTTAGGACAGTACTTCTTAACCAGATTCCTATTAGGGAAGAATGAAAAAAAAGATGTTATTTCAGAGTCCCTTTTGAGAAAATACAGACATAGAAAACTGCATGAACAAATTATTTCTTTTTAATGACTTCTAGGAACAAATCTATTCCCTCTGTCAACTTATAAGGGTTCTTTAGATAACACAAGGCAGAAATCTGTGGCATTTTCAAAATTTTAAGTCACTTTGACCTAGAACAGTATGTAAATATTTTAAAACCTCTATTGCACAGTGACTAGACATAAAATAAGGAGCTCTTTATTTAACATCCTTTTCACACATGCAGAAGCAGCTTGCAGACAGGAACAAAGCAAATGCATGATCAGTGTAACATACAGACAGTGCACACTGTATGCTGTGCCCATGAGCACAAAACTCCATGCCTGAATTAAGCTTTGAGTGTAGATTCAGGTTGAAGGTTTTAACCACAGTATCTCCATATCTTCAATAAGGACATTTCCAGAACAGAAAAGGGAACACCTCTTTTCCAAAAAAAAAAAAAAGAAGATGTTATAGTTGTCCCTACCACCAGCATTGCAAATATCAGGTTTTTAGAAACCAAGCAGATCACTCAACGACAATCCAGGGGACCAGCATTTAACACAAGTATCACAGTCCACTTCCTGAGAACATTGATATGAAATAATCTGCTCATCACAGAATGTAGAAAAAAGAGGAAAGAAGGAGTAGGAGAAGATTCCAGGAGAAAAAAATCTTGCATGTAATGCTGTGTACCTCATCCCACCGTGTCTATGTAACTTCAGTTGTTACAAACTATGAACTACCTTACCATTAAAACAAGGGCGGTAATTCTCCTTTCATCTAAAATAATCTTGTGCAATTTCTCAAACCCATTTATTTGGAAGTCATCTCTAGAGTACAAGGGTACACACAGTGAGATAATGTCCGGCCATGAAGTACATACCAAAATATGAGCAGGGAGTTGGTGTGCAAACAGCAAGCTTAGACCTCCTGTCTGATTCCATACCCTCTAAGACTACAACTAAAAAAGCAACTATAAGTCCTTTTCATATCAAAACGTACTAAGAAACAGAATAAATACTGATTGTTTTAAAATTATCTACACATTTTATAGTAACTTTCTTACTGAAGTTCGAGCAAGAATCTCTTCTCGCTATCACCACAATTCACTGCCTATTGTAACATCCTACTTGGTAGGGACTGAAGGCAGACATTTTGACAGGAAAATGCATAAACCCGAGTAACAAAAAACCCCCAATAATATTCACTAAATAACTTTCCTGCATTTCATTTTCCCTTACATTTCTGCTTTGCTCCTCAGTGCTTATTAATGAATAGGAAACTCCTAAAATTCACCTTATTATTATTCGGAGAGTGAAATGCATACCACACATACAATGCTGTAGCTAAGCAACCACACACGGTCCTTTCCATGAGAAGATTCAGAGTTGTTAAAAACGAGAAAAGCAATGACTTACTAAAAGCCATATACTTTAAAGAGACACAAGAGAAGGGTCACAAATATAGATTATTTACTGATTATAATAGAGATTATTATGTTGATTTCTGTTCTGGTTTCATTCTTTAACGTGACTGCTTACTACTTCTAGAAAGAAAAGTATTACATCTCCTACCAGGAGTCAGTTTCATCAGTCAACCCTGGCTACTTTGGGTTCAAAGGGACAGTTTGGAGGCACTGTGTGATCAGGATTTAAAGTTCAGTAACAGCATGAGCTACAATAATCAAAGGCAATAAAGACGAAACAACAAGCAAATGCAGACTTTAAAGATCAAAGAAAAAACCAGTGTTCTTGTGAACCATTAAGCATAAATGGCTTTTCCCAGAAGTGAATATCAACGCAACAAAACCAGAGAAACTACATTTAAATCTCTGAAAGAGCTCAGGTTGACAAACAGCTGGTGTGACCGTGGAACTGAAGAGTGAAGCATTATTTCAAAGAGGCAGCTGACACTTCTAAGGGGACATAACATTCTCTAACATTTTTATCTAAATCCATGCCTAATCCCCAGCATTCAAATATGGATCTGGACTAGTTTATAAGAATACTGCACAAGTAATTGCAGACCATTAGAACTGAACCAAACATACAAGATAAATTGCTCTATGCTTCCTTAGAAAAGTGTAGTTGATGACACTTTAACCCTGTTCGAAAGTGCAATTTAGATGACTTCCACCACACTCTGTCTTACAGCCATTTGGAAGCAGACTTCATAAAGGACTAACTATACCCAACTGTGCTGCTTCTGGAATTTTATCAACATCTCTTTTTGGTCTCAGGTCAACACCAGTGAGACAGGAACCTGATTTTTAAGAGAATTATCACCTCAGTCACATAGGCAGAAGTTTCAAAAAGCACTCCAATTAACAAATTAAAATTACTTATAATCATGTACCAAAAAAACCCTATGCAATATTTTACAGATGTATACAAAAACTGTGTTTATCAACTCAAAACTTTAAGTTTTCTTCCATCAATTGATACAGAACATAAAGAACAGAAGCATCAGTATGGCATAATTTCTATTAAGGCAGCAGTTCAGGTACTGTGGAAACTGCTCCTACCAAACCTCTGCAGCCTGGGAACAAACCTTTTTTGCCTTCCTAAGTTACTAAAATGGCACTAAGTACTTAAAGACATTTCATATTCATATGCAAAGTAATAGTTTCAATATGGCTCTGAAGTCTTCAGTGATTGAGTATTACGATTATGGACTGGGTGAAAACAATGACTATTAGCTGTATTTAGTAGTATCTCATCAGAAATAAGTTTTAACTGAAGCAATGAATCTTAAAAAATTGTAAACTGGAGTTCGAGTTCTCAAATCTGGATATCCTTGAAACCATCAAGAACTCATACGTGAGGCTTGCAGAAACATCACCATAAAGAAACCTGCCACAACTATATTTGGGTAACAAGCAACAGTGTAAAGTCTCAGCTCCAATCAAAGGAAGAGAGATTTGAGAATACGCAGTGATAATCTGTGTCCCCAACTTTACATTTGAGTTTACACCCATTTTCAACAATGTTTCCACAACATTGCATATAAAAATACGGAAACTAGGTCTCAATTTAACCAGGCATATGCACATATTAACACTGTATTTTGAAAAACACCACTTATACACAGCACTATGCAGAAGGAACGTGAAAAACAATTTTCTCAAAGATGACATTTCCAGAGATCACAATGTACGAATTTAATGGGCAACAAACAGCTCAAGAACAATCATCGCTATCTGCGTTAAACTGACAACAGAGAAGCTGACAAGATTCAGAAATTTTATTCCACATGGTAGTTTTCATCTACCCACTGCAGGTGTAACTTGTATTACTGCCTAACATCACAGAAAGGACTCCTCTGTCTGCTTGAGTGTCATAATGTTTCAGACAGGACAAGAAGGGAGTGAACCTCCACAATTGTTTTGTGTGATGCGGAAGTAAACAAAGCAAACTCACACCTCAACCTTTTTAACAAACAACATTGACCAAAACCAGCACCTGAGAATTCAATTTAAGAATTCAGCCAAGAGCCCAGTAATTTGGCACGTACCAAATCTAATTTTTTCCAATTATAAAATACAAAGTAAACAACCATACCATTAAATGAAATGTGTTAATCTACACATTCATTTACTGGAACACGTTTGTTCTGATTCACATCCCTGTAACTCAGCAACAGCCTATAGTAACATCTGCAATCCTTGGGGTAACACAATACATTGAGAACTGTGCTATGCAAAACTTCAGATTTTCCCTTCAGTTAGCTCAAAGAAAATGAAATTATAGTTGCCTTTTTGCAGAACAAAGTATATTGCAAAGACAGGACAAGCTCTCTAGACAGAAGATTTCAATTTTTCTTATACTTTTTCTCAGTATCAAAGAACAGCAAGGAATTACTTGCAATCTAAAAACAGCATTTGGAAACGATTCTCACAAGCTATCATTTCTGGGATTACTCAGCAATCATAAACTGCAATAACCACACACAGTAAGAACATAGTGAGTTCACTCAAACAGTTCCTCATATGCTGTACATGCATCACTTGTCATCTCCTAGAAGACTTGGAACAGCTGCTGCACCTGGGAAAGCCTCATCACTAAGTTGTGACAGTATAAAAGAAAAAAGGAGTTATCAAAATGCACGGGTATACGCAAAGGGAGTATGAATTTCTGCCAGGACACAGACTGAAAACTGTTACGAAAAATTCACTCGAGTTTTCATCATTGGGTTTAGGTCTGGGAGAATAAGATCCATCAACGATCTCAACAGAACGTACATGGCTACGCTGAAACCGAGACAGAAAGAAATACCACCACACATCACTACCCTCATCTCTCTGATTAAACTGCTTTCTCTTGGCCTCTCACCCGAGTACTGAGAGCCACAGAACTACCAAGAGATGACCACTCACCATATTGTTTATACATCTACTAAACAACAGCGTAATTAAACTCAGTTCTAAAGTTCATTATGAAGAGATTCGCAATACACTGTTTTTCAGACTGTATTTCATTACAAAAGGAACGAGCAGTAGTATATTAGAAATTCCCATATAGATATTAATATCTATCTCACAGACTATATACTGCCGGCATTAAAGTTCACCAGAACCACAGTCCATCCCACGAGACCTTCTGTCTCAGCACTGCGAGCTGCAGGATGGCTAACTCTTCTGGAGGTAAAACGTTTGCTTGATCTCAACCTACCCCGGGCCTCATGGCTGTTTTACATGGTTAAAGATGGTGAGTGTCCCCAGGAGCAATGATGGCTCAAATCAACTTGTTGTCACAAGACACTTGACTACTAAGCAATCAAGTCTCCCCCAAAGAATACATAGGGCAAAAATATCAAGGAGTAGCTTTGTGAACTGGTCTACTGGCAGAAAATCAGTCACCCTCTCATGTGAGTGCTGTCCAGAGCCTGGCTGGCATCAGGCAGGAAGTGCATGCATGCACTGTACGACGTGAGTGCAGCAAGACCTGTGCTTCCCAAAACTGTCATACTTACTGCACAGACAGTCAGTCCAGTCATCTGACAGAAGGGGTACTCGACAAAACTCTTTCATTTTTGAAAGACACTTCAAGAAAAATCAATAGGTTTACCCCGAGTAAAATGCTGAACAGAGAAAATTTCCCATTTTTAGTCAATAATGTGAAGTACTATTGTGGTGTCTCATCTTGCTAGCTGTAGAAGGAACCTTTAAATACAATTAAGCAAAATTGCATTTGTTCATACTATTTAATGAAGAGATCTCAATAGATCCGTGCAAGTAAAACACACTTCTATTTTTAAACAGACAACTGAAGAAGACAAATCAAAACTGGGCTGTGAACTGTGCTGTGCATGCTTCCAAATTTCCTTTACCTCCTGCAGTTCTTCTACAACAGCTTTGGAAAAGTGCCATTTATTTCCCTCTTTTTAAGAAAACAATTCCTTCAGCCAAGTAATAGGTTATTATGTTAGGTGAATATACACAACCGGCTCAAAAGAAACTGAAAAGAAAACCAAAAAGAAAATGAGCAGCCTAGGCAAAGGACACCCACACCCTCAGCTGTGAACCTCATTACTGTATTTATGAGGAAGGACTTCTCAACTCTCTATCTGGTGACAATCTAGTTTGCCAACGAAGAGACCGTGGAAGAAACCTCAGGAGAGAAGCTGCTATCAGTTTCAGTCTGACACGGGCTAGGCAGCAGCTTCAGCTGAATCCCCAAAGGAATTCAAGACAACAAAGATTATGGTGAAGGCCAAATTCACAGGAGCATCTTACCTTAAATTTCGTTCTTCATGCACTGAGTGCACCTTTGGGTAAAAATCAATCCTACTTTATTCTGAAGAAAGTGCTTCCCTGTCATTTCATTGCTGCTACTCTACTCCTTTATGAACCCTGAAGGGAAATTCCTACTGGACCTAAAAGGTGTTTCACTTGGCAGCAACACAAAGTACACTGCAGAGGTATGACCAAGGGTGGCTGGGTTACAGCCTCACCCAAAGGAAAAGACCAGCTATGGAAAGGGCGCACATTAAGGCCAGGAAGACCTGCAGCTTTCTCAAGTTCTACTCAATCATTTCAATGAGATCTCTTAACACAACACAGTGTACCTCTTGCCAATTCAACATGAGAAATTCATTAGCAGCAGAGGCTTGAAGATTGTTGAGCTATCACACACACACCAAGGCAGATAAGAATAACACACCTCACAACAAATATGCTGATGGTCAGTGAAAAAAAAATTACTATGAGTTTCCTTGTTCTGAGTCTTTAATTTTAAGTCTTAAAACTTTTTTGTTCAAAGATCTGAAGGGTTGAAGGGAAGAGTGGGAGAGAAAGCAAAAACAAGCAAGTGCACACCCAAAGACAGCTTTCTATTTTGGACCAGTCTGTCCTGAAAACAACCAGTGATCTAATTCACTCTGTAAATGAAAAACAGTCATTAATGACAACATTACATATTTGCCCATCATCTGATACAGAGATTTTAAGTAATTAAGATCCTTTTGAAAAGAAAAAAACCTTACCTCAGTTGTTTTGCATAGTTTTGCTCAATTTCTATCCTTTCTTTTACAAATTTTGCATATTTTTCCAAGAAGTCAATGCCCCACTGTGTATGCTTGTCCAAGTTATCAAACTGATCCTGTAAAAACAAAAGGAAACAAAAATATCCAGAATTAGTTAAGAATCACAGCAGCACCAAAAATGACGCAATTTATTTATGAGCTGTGCTGCTCATATTGGAGAGAACTCACTACTTGGAGAGAAACTATTCAAGTTACAAATCACTCACATGTCTACGTACATACACCAGCCACACACCAGCCTGCACATGAGGCACACATCTACCTCTTTGTGCAAAACCGGCTCTAAATGCTTGCATTTTAACTTGTGAGCACACTTTGATCACTTTCACAATGCAAATATGTCTTTTCTTTTCCTCTCAAAATCTTTATTTCAAAAGCGGATCTTTTTCACCAAGACAGCACACGTACCCAAAGATCAGCATGAGGTAAATAGAGATCTGGAAGTTTTAAAACACAAGAAGTTATAATTTCATTGGATACAAAAAATTACTTCCATGATTACCCACTGAAAGAAAAATAACATAAATTACAGCTGCGTGATTAAATTGGGTGTAGTCCACATATCAAAAACATTTATTAAATCAAAGCTACATACACAGTTCATCTCAGCTCTAGAGGGAGATTCCAAAGAAAGCAAACCTGTCCTTAGCTATTCAGAAAGTTACAGCAAAGCAAGGGCACAAAACAAAGAGGAGAAATAGTCAAAAATAAGCCACACTTCCAGCAAAAGTTGGGGAATTTTTGATACATTAAACATCCTCAAGATCAATCTTTCACTCTATGCTGTACCGATCAACACGTGGAAGATACACTAATTAGGACAAGTTGAAACTTGAAAAAACAAGTGGAAATATGGGGATTAAGAATTAGGCTAAAAGTACCAAATACAGCCTAGCAAACATTTCAGTGTAACACATATTCACATTTTATGCTAAAACATCTACCACAGTGGAATAATCAAGGATTTTCAGCTTACAACAGCATTTACAATAAATTTTTTCAACAGTTACTTAGTAATCCAAAAGGACAAGTAACTGCAAGAAAGTTTGTGTCCTATATATGCTGAATCCGAATAACCTTCACAGGTAATTTAAAAAATAAAAAGTAGAAAAAGGAGCTAGGAAAGCAATAAGGCTCAAAGTTTATTTAACTCACACAAAAAACCCAACCCTGTGAGGGGTGTTTATCAAAGGCTCTATCTTGCAGGTTCAGTAACTTGCCTGAACCTAATGAATGATGTCGACCTTTAGCATGAGCAACTAAAGTTCAATTTCAACACAGGAGGATGATCTAAAGTTAACTCCAAAAGCGACATAAAACGCTGCAGGGCTTAAGTCTCAAGGAAAACATATTCACTTAAAGAGATACCACACCAACACAACTCTACACCACCAACAAGAGTAAAAAAGAAAAAGAACATGACAGGATTAAGGTTGCTCTCAAATCTGACCGTGCAGGTCTCAGTATCCTACAGCCCAGACTGATAACCACAGCCATCAGTGCCTTCCACACTCCAGTCCCATGGCATGCCAGCGCTGCCAACCAAAAGGACCCGTCCCGTCCCACTGCCAGCCTCTGCTCTAGTCTGCAGCACTCTCACCACTGAAATCACAACCTCTTTCCCCGAGCTGTTTCACCAGAGAACCACATAAACAGCTAAGAGACAGGAGAGGGATGGAGATTTTAATGGATTTGGGAAATCATGGCCTATCTCTCATATTATTCTTACCTGTCTACATCACATCAACTGGACATTTCCACTCTACTGCTTTGTCACATAAAGTGACGTTCCCTGTACTGCTTTCAAAGAAGTTGTACGTGTGTTTGAGTGTGTGAAGAGGGAGACAGATGCCACGCTGTATTGTCAAAACACAGTTGCAAATATGCATAAAAATACATCACCAATCTCGAGAAGCATTTCTTTTTATATTCCACTCATTTTTGTAAGTTCTTCTACAACATTAACCTAGCATCCAAATGAAGTTTCTGAAAGGTGCTTCTGGCATGGAGTCAACATTTAACACTGCTAAGAACTGACTTCCTTCAGCACACAGCAGAACAAAGCCTTGCTGTCCTACTTAGGCTCTTTAGTCCACAGGGCTCTCATTTGCTGCTAAGGTTTCATTAGCATTACCGAACACCACAGTACTTATGTTTCCAAACATGCAACGAGGAGAGGCTTTCCAAATATTTTGTTCAAACAAAAAGGACTCTACTGGTCAGACTTCATTATCTGCTACTAATACAAAACTGGAATAGAAAAAAGTAACATTTGACACACTATCACACTTTACTAGAAGTATTTCATCACTGATCAAGACTTTTTTCCCCCCCCTCAATTCTTCTTCTTCATCTGATTCTAGAAACAGTATGCTCTGTGCAAAGACAGCTTTGTAGAATTATCCCACAGCTTCACAATTTTTCAGATTCTCTATAAACAATAAACCAGTGAATCAAAGTCCGCAAGAGCAAAAACCACCCCGAGACAAATGAGCAGAAGGTAAAGGCAACAAATAAGCAGACAGGAATGGCTTTTTTAAAGGCTTCTAGAGGTGAGTCACAGATTTACTCATGGTCCTTTCAACTTCCCTCCAGAAGCATACATGTTTGAGCTCTGGACCTCAATTAAGCAAAAAGTTTTCGTTTCACACAAGAACACAAGCACAAATCTTCCAGACTACTACAAAGGAAGTCAAATCAATGCACTGAGACACAAGACAAGTGATGTCTTCAATGGGAAAAAAAAAACGAGCAAAGAAAAAATCAAATGAAAAAATGGACCAAATAGTTGCAATAAAATTTAAGCCTGTAATTTCAAAATAAATATATCAGTTTATTAATCTGGCTAGCTCATTTATAAGAAATGTGAAAACTGCATTAACCAGAGATCAGCAAAAGGCAAATTAAAAAAAAAGGGCACATCCTACAATATCTGGCGATCTATACCTTGATAATGATGTTCTCAACAACATTTCCAGGCAAATATATATTGCTGTTTGTCTAGTAACTCCCCACACCTCTCGGCAGCTGAGCAGACAATTTTTGTAAAAGAGTTTATTAAAATTGCAGCTGACTATTCTTACACTGATTAAGGTCAGCTCATGGATGGTGGCCCTAAGCAGAGACTGCCCACTCAAAAGCTGCAGTGCAGCCCAAACTCTCTGCATTGCAAACAAACAAATCTGACACTTGACATGAAGTTTGTGGTAGGTCAATACAGACTATTCCAAAACAAATGTCACCTCCCCAAGTTTTAATTCCAGATTATTTACTGAAACCACAGATCAATGTTAGAAATACTTCAGGTTTGCAGTTCTAAAGTTATCATGTACTTGCAGATACCAGGAAGATGTACAGTAACAGCAGTTGAAGCACCAAAGCCAGGAGCTAAGCTGAATCAAATCTGCAACACAGACATAACAGGCTCTCCCAAGTTAAACTCTCCCCCTCTTACAGACACTCGTGTTTTCCCCAAACAAGCCTCAAGAACCAATAAAAAGAAAAACACGAAGATCTCTTCAAAGGGATAAGCATGGAGGAAATGCTACAGCATAAATACCTAACATTTAGTCTTCCTAGAGCCACCCGTAACCAGTCCAGACACCGGACTAGTGTGGGAGGTTCAAATAAAAGGCATTAAACCAGACTAAGATTTTTAAAGGGTTAATGTTCCCAGGTTCCATAACTCTGGAAAGCAATTCTACTTGCATTTGAAGCTAGGATGGTGATATAACATTCAGTAAGAAATCCTTCTGTTTTACTATCTTATTCCTTTACATTAAGTAAACTTGTTTCAATCAACATGCAGCTGCTGACTAGTCTCCCATTTCACTCACCTCCAGACAACACAGCTGAAAGCTTTAAGAACCACACTAAACACAGGAGTACATTGACTTACAAGTTTGAGAAACCTACCCCAATTAGTTACACCTGAAGTATCTTTAAAATCTACTTAATAAAGCATTTTATTTGAAATCATGATACTTTTCATTAATTATTCTACAATAATTTTATTCTCCTTTGACTCAACTGTACATCATTATTTCCATACTTTTATCTGACCACAATTTTAGCCAGCAGTTACCCAAGTAAACTCATCTGCAGTTTTGAAGCACTGGCTCAAGATTAGCTCTTTCACCAATTCTTCATTCTCCAGGTTGCCCAGCCAGTCTAAACTTCCAAGTCAGTGAGTGGGAGCTTAAAAACTCAATCTCCTATTTTGCTCTCTGAATTCTTAACATTTACACAGTCTGATATAAGGAAATAAATACCATGCCAGTGCTCAGAGTATGGAAAAGAAGGAATCAGGACAAACTCAAGGGAAAAAAACCCTCAAAACATTTGGCATCAAAAAAGCCCCTCCACGTTTATGGATAGAAATGTTGCACTTCATTAGCACTTTATGCAAAGCAAGGAATTACTTAACCACACAACTGCAAGTGCACAGTAACCCAAGTGAGAAAACGTGGCTGATTATATAACTTAACACTGATCACAGCAGTTCTGGTTTACTTAAATAAAGCCCATGAGGGTTTATCAAATGAACCTGAATTATGGATTAATTTAAATGATAGGTTAAATTCTGCATAATGTCCTTCCCTCTTGCATGAGCAGTACTGCAGAAGAAAAGGAGACCCAACTTCATTGAAGAAGTTAAATATTTTAAGTCACACAACATTATAAAGTGATTACTTCACATATGAAGATTTTATAAAACTCTTCTGAAATATCTGAATTGTTTCTATGAAACATTATGCAGCTTTTCTTTACTTTTTTCAAATAAAGATCAAGGCCTTGAATTAAGCTCAAATGATCCAACATTTTACATAAATGAGGTACCCCCAGGTAAATTCACTTATTTAAAACAAACAAATAAAACCAATGAAAATAAAAACCCAAATCAAACAAAAAAAAACCCAACAACAAACCACACTTGCAGTGTTTGTACGACCAAGAACTACCTGATGTGGGAACCATAATGAAACATAAATATATTAATGAGACATTACCAGTACAGTGTAGCATATTCTTCCCTATTTGTCTTCAGTACAAGTTAATTATGAAACTGTATTTTAATTAGAGCATTTTACACTCATCTACTTCTGGCAATACATTTCAGTTTTTTCTGATCTAGATACCTCTTCACTGTCTGTTTTTGCTTTCTACTTTTGTCTCTATCTTTATGCATTCCTGGTCCCTTTTCTATCCTAGGACAATAGATCTTCTGTTTTACTGTCTGAACTGATTATCAGTTCTCTGCATTCCTGCCTGCTTGTTTTTATAATTATCAACTTCGTCTTCTGGTCTTTCTTTTTCCCTTGCAAATGCAACATGCTTCTTCCTAACAGGCAGAAAAAAGCTGCTTCCAGCTAAACAGTGGTTTATTTCTTTCAAAACACCCTCTTAGTTTTATGACTAAAAACTAACAAAGAGCTGTTTCTGTATCAAGAACAAAAAAGAAAGTGTTTTGCTTTTCTACTTTCTACAAGTTCTGGATTGTAGCCTCCAGACTAATCTGCAAATTATACCTCATTCCTCTCTGAAAACAATCTAGGTATTACAGTTAAGAGAGTGGAAAAAATGCAGCTGTGAGCAAACTTAAAGGCTCAGCATTTTATAGACTCAAAGATTAATATCAATAAGAAGTTTCAGAGCAGCAACATCAAAGTCATAGCTACACTGGCAATAAAGCAAAGGCCCTCAGATTAAGATGAGAAAAAAAGTTACAGGTCCATATACATAAATTAAACTTCACATTTTAATTTCATATTAAAACAAAAGTTCACTACAGACTGTACAGGTATATGTACTGGATACTACTAAGAAAATCTACTAGTCTTTTGGAGACACGAAAAATAATTGCTAAAAAGAACTTCTGAAAACATTTTGTAGGTTGACCTCCAGGCCACTATTTTGCTTGCAAAAATTAAGTTTGGTGCTAACAGTAAACTATGTCACAGCTTGAAATATTTAAGTGAGAAGCTGCTAAAAGTGCACAGGGCTTAAATGCAAAACAAAAACGACAGGAATTATAAAATCACTTTTAGCTGGACTAAAGATTACTTTGCTCTAAGGAATAAATTAATAAATTCACAGCATGAACACAGTATGAAAAATCCATTTGCCTGTTAAGCTTTTGCATATAATCTTAAAAAGCAACACCACTGATAACTTTGATTTTAAAAAGTCAATTTCTATGACTAGAAACACGTTTGCATCATAAAATGAACAACAACCTCAAAAGTAGTACTCAACCACTGGAGACGTAGCCACGCTGTAAGATGAAGTAGACAGCAAGTCAAGTTTCCAAAGCAAAGCTAAAAACGGAGAGCTGCAATTGAGGAAGAGAAACACAAAGTCTGTTTTTCTTTGTAAAGATGTTCTCAGACCAGCAGCAAAGGAACTGCTTTGGGAACTTGAGACGAAAGTCAGGTCTGGCAGAGGGGATGTCTGTTTGGCAGTTAACAACTTCACAGGTGTGACAGACACATCTATTTTCCAGGAAAGGGCACCAATCCACCACAGACAGAACATGAGTGGAGACACCTGTGACTCCTTTTGGAACGAGCAGCTAGAATTACAACAGAATCAAGTTTGCCTCTGGAGAATAGCAGATCAGCTGAAAGACATTAGTGATTACAGCTGTGCACTCCAGTTCACCCACGCCACAGCTGATCAGCTGGACTAAAGATTAGACTTTAACAGCAGAGCAATCTGATTGAAAGAATTCTCAGCTGGGACACTGAACGCCCACGTGAAGAGACGAGAAGAAAGGAACACACTGCCACAGACAGCAGCTCAACTCCTGTTTGTCCTACTAATGAATCACCTCCAGAAGTCTTCAGTTAATAGACGGGCACGTTCATAAGAACTGAAACAGTGCATTTGCCTCACTGAATCACGATGTAAAACTAAGCCAAGAAAACTACAATTCTTTGCAGGTGCACCGATGGGTCTGCTCTGTGTTTCTCTCAGGGGACCCCGCTGCCTGCTATGGACTGCAGGAGGGCAGTTTTTAAACCCACCAACTCTTCCTCCTCAGAAAGTTCTACAACACAATGTGTAAATAGCCAGAACATGGTTACAGGTCTCCTTCCTCTCTGCTACCAATCACAGGCTCTTCTTCTTCTTTGTGCTTGTCAAGGAACAGGTTGTTCACTGCGGGTACGTGTCAGCTTTTACATCTTTACGTACAATTTAGTAAGGAGGTGAGACACTGTGTCCCAGGCACACAGAACGGACTTCCTTGCCACCATCACTTGAGAAAAATACAAATGCACACCCGTGCTCACATGAAGCAAGTATCACTAGAATACAAGCACACAGAAAAGACAGATCAGGACTTTCAGAATCCGCTCACTTAGCTTTCAAACAGCCCCTTAATCTTACTAAACTTCTAACTGGGAGGAAATTCTTTTAAACAAACCTCAACAATTTTTTTTTTCAATTTTTTTTATATGCTCTTTATAGAGATTTTTAGAAAACTTAGATCTTGTTTGCATTTGAAACAAGGCTTAATTCTGAAACACATACTCTCCACATAGTTCTGTTTTAAGCTTAATTCCTACTTTAACACACAACAGACCATTTTCAAACAACTTTATCCAAGACAATAGCAGATCACAAATCATATAAATATATTTTCAAGCATTATTGGATTAAAATAGTTGCAACCTTAACACAGGAACAGCATTATACTTGCCTTGTGTTTTAAAAAAAAAGGACAAATTATGTCCATTCCTCCAAACACAAAGAAATCTTCTTTCCACCATGGCCAAGCCAGAAAACAGGCACTTCCTGAGTCTCCTGGGAATGGCCGAGTGCTGTTAATAAACAAACTAAAGCAGAAGTACTGAAGCATTTTAGTCCTAGTTATGTCACTTGGAAAAGGAGACAGGAAGACTAAGTTTAACCCTAACTGAAGTAAGTGCGATATGATGCATCACAGTAAAAAATGCTACTACTGGCTGTACAATGCTTAGAGATGCTGCTGCTCACTGTAAGAAATAGCTGGAGAAAATCCCATCTTTACAGCAACACTGGAATAACAGAGTATAAAGCACTGGGGTTATCTATCAACGAAGCAGCAAAATACCGAACTTTCTGTATGATCGATAGCCCTGTGAGGCCTCACGTGAAGCGGAAGTTCTGTACAAAACCAGCACATTCACTGCACGATTAACAGCAACCTGCAAGAACAAAATATCTGGCTTAGGAAACAATGCTGCAAGACTTTTATTTTTGAAAAATTGTGTAAAGAATCATTTAATTCTTCAGTTAGAAAATATTATTACATGGCTCGACACTCAATGTACAAGGTCAGTGTTCTAGTGCATGACTGAGTAACCCAATGGTGAAACTACTGAAAACTTTAAAAATTTTTAAATGCCTCTCTACCAATTACAGAAACTTCCATGTTATTAAAAATGCATCCATAGAACACTGACTCAGCAAGCAACCCTGACACACTGCAGTTCTTGCACAGATCACTTAAATCTCTTTTTGCATTCTGAAGAATGTTTGCTAAAAACTTGTAGAAACTGATCTTACCTACTGCCAGCTTCTTCAGCAAATGGGTAAGTTCCTGCTGTGGCCAGTCTGGCAAGCACCTAACACGCAGAGTGTGCTCTGGTATCTTGCTCTCCCTACCCTAAGAGGGTGAACAGTGCCCTCAAGACAAGAAGGGAGTGGTATTGATGTTACAAAGAGAGACAATAGGGGAAAGATAAAGGTTTAGCACACGGAATATTATTACAGAACACCTAGATGCCCTACGCCACAAATTCAGAAAACAAGATCCACTGGCTTTGCTGCTCGTTCTGTTGCAATGAGCCTGCACCCTCTGCTTTGCAGGACACGGTCATTGCTCCATCCCTCAAATGTACATGCACAACTCTGTACAAGCTGTATTACAACGTGTACATGCACGTGGCAACGCAATGGACGTTACCATGAAATCCAGCTTACCCTGCACTATTTAGTGAGCTTTACTAAACTGTGACATTTCAAATAACTACTAGTTGGCATTCAACTTTGAGGCTGTAGTATAGACTACACTAGAGTTCAGAACCACAAGAGAGTCACAGCTCTGAACTCCTCAAAAAGCCAAGATGCCTGTGACTAGCAAACGATTCAAATTTAAAACAAGGAAATACTTTCTGCCAGCTGTGGAAAGCGAAAAAGAAGGGATAGTATCAACTTCCCTCTCATCCAAATATCACTTCCTTATATTTATCTGCTCAGCTATTAAGTAGACCATTCTGAGGATACCATTTTAAACTGACCTAAAACTATAAACTCTTTAACCAATATGATGCACAGATCCCATGCAGACAAGTGAATTTAGTGTGTTTCACAATTAAAAGATGCATATTCAGGCCTGGTCTCAACAGAATACTAGGAAAGAACCTATTTGGTATGGGTTGAATCATATTGTTTATCATTCTGACAATCAGGGTAAACGTAATATAAAATATCCATTCAGAATCCAGGCACTGAGTCTAAGCTGTAGATCTTCACCATTTCAACACAGAGAGAGCAAGGTATATCCCTGATATATCCCTTACAACTTTCCTCATATTTATTTAAAAAGAGTGCACATTGTTTAGAATCTTAAACTCGTATCAGTGGTTACTTAAAAAAACATATTTCATAACAGCAACTGGAGCGAACAATGAACTCATATAATAAAACAGAGCACGAAAATAAAACAAACATCCTGGTCTTAACTTTCAGTTCATTTCTCACAATAGGTGTAATTACAATACCCTGTAAACCAAAAAAACTTTGTACTAAAATACTACATAGTGGATCTCCTGGTAACACAAATCTTTTAGCTTTAAGCACACAGTCAAAATCTCTTACTTAGCATAGCTCTGACAAACTGCTTCCACTACTCTTTCTACTCCTGTATGTAGGAGCCCACAGTGAATGCAACTGGAATATCAGTATTTCTAATGTTATCCTCAGCTCCCGTCAGACAGATTTAAGACGAAGGCATATACCTTGCATTTGTAGCTATTGGTACTCAAAAGACAGAACTATACTATACAGCTTGTCAATAGGTATTTGCTCTTCTATAACAATCAGAGTAAGACACCTGTACACAGGCATTTTGATTAGCCCTTCAATCTTACTGAACTAAATTGACAGACTTTTACAGTATGGCAAAGGCTTACAGAAAGTTAATCACCACCAACTGATCTGAGCACACTCCCCATTAAATGGGAGCAGACACTGCTCAGTATTTCAGAAGACCAGAGGTCATGGGGGACCAGTTAAGTGAACAGTCACAGAGCTGGAAGGGTGTGAACTCTGGTTTGCCAGATGCTGTTTGGTTTTCTCAACTCAACAGACTAGAGGGGTTTTTCTGTAAAAATTCCTACTGTAAGGTGAACTTCTCTTTTCAGTATCACCTGTGAATATCTTCGTGTTCAAGAGAAAGACTATAGTAGCCACATATTTTTCCCTTCACAAATATCTTGCAAGAGCTTTCAAACTTGATTATAAAACCAGATGCACACACTTAACAGGAAATAGCCAAGGCAAAAAATTAGAGCCTTCCTACCCTCTCTGGAACATTATTTCAGATACAAATAACACCCTGGAAGTAAAAAACCAAACACACACACACAAAAACCCAACAACAACGAAACAACAAACACCCAACCCCCCCCAAAAACAAACAAAACCAACACCCCCACAAAAAATATCCTCTATTTGCAATGGAATCTACTGTACTCATTGTTTTTAAAGCAAAATTCATAGTAACATTAACATAACTGAATAAAGAATTTAAACTAAAACCAGATGTTACTACTGGCACCCTCAAAACAATGGAATTTTTCAAGGTTTTGTGATTCAGATAACATTAATACGTAACACAATTCTGCTGTGTATCAGTTTATCTCAGTTTTTAAGATATGAGCCAAGAAATGTACAGTAAAGTCTTCCTATATTTCACTACAGGCTTTAGAATAATAACCAGTATTGTAAGAATAAAATTAAAAATATTCATACAATTTCTTTTTCCTAGTAGAAATGTGCTTTTTTTTTTTGTAAATCAAATCATACAAACACACACTGTTTCTCCTTCACGTTATAAATGTATTTTTCCTTGCCAAATACCTTCAATTACAGAGGAAACAAAGAGAGTGATGTAATTTAACAATAAGCATATGCACTTCCATTACAACAGTTACAATTTTTAAAAGGTAAAACAACCCTATTACAGCATGTTTGGACATAGAAGTTGTATGCACAAAAGGCTGAGAATAAACTTCAGTGTACTGAATAGAAAACTTCACATTTTTAACCTGCCATAGCTGGGTTCCTCCTTCTTTCCAAAGCATATACAAAGCCCGAGCTCAAACCAGCTCCATTTCATACTGCTTCTGTAAACCACCACATTAAAAAGAAAACAGGCCTCATAAATATATTCCACGCCACTCTAGAAGTTCAACGGTGAAAGCAAGGAAATTTATAGCACAATCAGTGCCAGTATTTCTGAAGCAAGACAAATGGTACTCACATTCAGGACAGAAGTAAACACGAATAACAGGGTCACACCTGGCAATACTGACACCGGGCTGCATCATTTTCTTTTTGGAGAGCCAATTACTCTTTGAGAGTCAAAACCAGCCAGTGTAGAAATTCAAAGGTACTTCAGCAGAAGCCTACCTTCTGCAGTTCCTTCCCTCCTGGCTAAGCTGCTAAAAACACACTGGCATTCACACTAACACACACAGTGGAGATCTGAAAGGTAGAGACAAACAAGCATCAAATCAATATACTTTAGCCGTGGCAGAACCTCAAGGTACGACACTGGGCCCACTATTGTTGAACTCATTCATCGATGACTCGGAGGAAGGAACAGAGGCCTCCTCAGCAAGTTCCCTGGTGACACAAAGCTGGAGGAGTGGCCGATACCCCAGAGTGCCGTGCCCTTCAGAGGGACCTCGACAGGTTGGAGAGATGGGCAGAGAAGAGCTGCCTGAAACTCAACAAAGGCTTTGGACTTGTACTTTCCTTTCAGAATCCAGTTCTACCCAAAGAACCCTAAAAAAATAACAATCCTAATCACACACTGGCCTGTAGGCAGAAGAAAGCAGCATGGTCTTTTTCTCACCTAAAGGCAACACCTTGCCTGTATTTTACGTCATTGTCACACCACAGTCATTATGCCCTACATGGAATACCTAATTATTTGCAATTTCACTCAACATGCAGCGTTACTCATGTCTTTACTAAGCACTCATTTTACTAAGTCTTCATGGAATTAAAATACCCAAGTATTAAACAATAAGTGATAAATCTCTGTAAATAATACATGCTCTAGGAATTGTCAAAAAACACTAAAGAAATTCTGACAAACAGCCTCAAATAGTGAATAAAACATGGCAATGACAAAACAACAAAACCATTTCTTTCATAAAAGACCTAACAGTTTTATTCAGTATAACATTGACTATAAAACTGAAACCATCTATTTGCACATAGTAATTCCCATTTTGTTTTAAACATTGTGAGCTTGATTAAAAAACCACTGAAAACTGACATTTCATATCTGGGGAGCCTTAACACTTTATATCCTAGCAAAAACATTTACAAATCAGTGATTGAAGCGTGGCAATTTCTAGTTAAAACCACAGCAGGATTTTGTGGTAGAAAAAAACCCCAAGTGCCTTTTCCCTGAGTATCTCTTTTTGTTTGTTTTATAAGTCATTACATATCAATATGTAACACCTTGCATATCTTTTAGAAAGAAATTTTAAAAATTAAACATTATTAACTTAATTAATCTGTGTCAGTATCTGAAATCAAGGTATCTTTAGCATATAATGGGAAATAAAAGACACCAGTCATCTTTTTTTTTTCCTGAAGATAATTTCTTGGGAAGGAAACTATTATTGTCCCTGAGAGTCTCAGATAAATACTAAATATTTAAAATCTTCAAAAGACCATTTATCAAAATATATTTCCCTAAATTTTTAGTGCTCTTCTGGATCACATATGATATCACAAAACACTCACATGAATGATTAATTTCCCAGATGCTTTAAAATGCTTCATAAGAATAAGCAAAATTATTACACTTCTATGAGAGCAGAATGCACAACTTGCATTAAAAAATCTCAAGGTTAATTGTGAATCCAATATTTCTTTTCATATAATAAAAAAGCATAAAGTATTTAACTGATAAACTGAAATACATTAAATAGTATTTTGCACCACGATTAAGTATATCCACTATCCAACTTCAATGCAAATTAATAAAATGAAACAAAGGTAGCACAGCTGGATTAAGTAGCAGTGAAGAACGTATTTTTAGCTTAACCTGTCAGCAGTATCCAGCAAGTAAATCCTCAACACAAAGCTTCCCCAGAATGCTAGATTTCTATTTCTTTGCTCTGAAGCAACTTCCCTCTTCTGTGAATTGAAAATAACCTTCTACAATCTAAAAAGAGTTATATAGAAAGAGAAATACAGAAGAGAAAGATTACTGCTTACAATTTGACCTCCCCATCTAAAAGAGTCATCCCAAGAACTAGATTTTAGCTGAAATTATTTAAATAAATGTGACCCTGATGTTAATGGCCTGAAACATTATAGATAAAGTCTTGGCATTTCTTAAATTGCAAAAGGAAAGTCTATATTGTAATAGATTAATACTTTTCAGTTCCCAAAGTTACACTGGACTTGGTTTTATTGTAATTCTTAAAAATTCAGTTTTCAAATTAGATTTTATATCTATAAGCAGGAACCAACTCAGATGAGATATGCCCACCATTAATCCTTACACATTTTCCATTAGTCCACTAGGCTGGAAATACTCATTTGACATCAACCTCCTACAATGACTCCTAACAGTAAAAAAAAAAAAAAAGTTTCTTTTCTTTTTTTGGTAACATACAATCAAAAATTTTTATGCCCCTCAAGAATATAGAGTAGCGCAAGATAAACACTTGAATTGCTAGCATTCCACAAACCAGCTCATTCACACAAACAAATAGATCAACTAGTTACTTCATACAATCAACAGTAACAAGAGAGCAATTTAAAAATAATTGAATGCTCTCTGAACTGTTAATGGCTCTCAGCATTCATCTGAACGGTTGTCACTAACATTAGTGTCGTTTGTTCTACCTGCTGAGATACAATGCACTAATATCTTAATAATACTTTCAACTAAGCCTATATGAAGTGTTTTGATTGATACAGAACTTCGTTGCTCAAGGTTTTTGCAAAGATTTCACATCAAGGATTCCAAACAACAATAAACTGAAATGCTAATTAAAATTTTCACCTATGCTTTTCCCCATTTCAACAAACAACTGGAGATATTACACAATACACTTATCACCACATCTGCACAGTCATCTCCTGATTTCTGAATCTGTGTATCTTGGAAACAATTCTATTAACTTTTACAACCATAATGCGTAAACTAGCAACAGCCTTTTTGCAATAAAACAGATTTAATAGGTAAAGAACTCAAATGGAAACCAGTAGATTCCCAGTTACTACAGCAGAAAATTGAATAGCAATAAAACCGGGCCACAACACCAATAAATGCACAACTAGTAGATAAATGCTGAGGCGAAATCAGGTGTGTAAAATCAAGGAGAAAATACTGAATAAAGGTGTTTTTCCAAGATGTAACTTGGGTTTGCTGATATTAACATAGGGTAACAGCACACCAAATGTAATTCAAATAAACTACCTGCAGCTGAAACAGTAAACTGTTTCCAGCCAGATTAATGTAATTGGATGAGAAATACTACCTTCTGTGTCAGCTGGTATTAAATGCTTTACTGGAAATGTCTCTTCATATACTGTCCTTAAAAGATAAACACATAAACTGCACATTTAAGTACTACCTAAGACTTCTCTACTATTGTTTCCACTCAAAAAAGTTAAAGCAACGACGACTGCTGAAAAATATTCTTCCTACGGAAATACTCATTCTGAGAGCCTTCTGAAAGTCACCATGAACGCCTTCAGTAACACTCTACAGGTGTCGAGCATGGTTCATACCGTATTATAGAGAGGACCAACACAGATCACACAAAGCCCAGAAGGAAACTGCATCCACCAGAAAGCATGCTGCACCCCAAAAGACAACCTTACAAAGAACTTCATATCACTCATTCTTCTTCACTGTTAACTTGCCATGTTCTTTGCTCTTCTCTTTTCCTCATAAAATAGAAGTTAATACTACACAGAATACAGTAACTAATGCTACTGAAACAAGTGAACGAATTGTAATGCCAAAGAACTAAAAGACTATGAATAAAAATAACATAAGAAGATAGTCTAAACAAACTAAAAATGGAGCAAGCAAATCGTTAGGAACTTCTAGCAAATTAAGATCCACAGCAACTGTATTCAGGAAAAAGACATGCAGATTCTGATGGCAAAAAAAATTGCTTGAGACGTTAGGGTGCCATTTCCTGCTTTCAGCTTGCTATTGGATTAGCTGTAATGGCAGAGGCTATTGGAAGATAAAGGATCCAACAATAAGCAAAGCCTCAAATCCCTTTACTTGACAGGAATATACCGAATTTTACTTTTAAGTGCCCTCATCAGGTCTTTACAAAATATAGTAACATCTTAAAAAAATATTTCTTAAAATGAGGTTAAACTGCATACTGTGCTACTCTGAGAAAATTAACATAAACTGGAAATAAATTAAAAACTTGCAAAGCGCTCTTGAAGAAATGCTTTAAAACTCACCACCTTCCTTAAAGAATAAAAACTCTGTTATACCACATGAAAGATTTTTTAACCTTGATTGAGAAAGAACAGGAAGAACAAACATTACGAAAAGTTATGGTGTCTTCCTAAGAGAATTACTGCAACAGTCCTAAAAGCATCACAGCCAAACAAACAACTCTTAGATTAACCTGGGAGATAGAAGAGCATGATCCTTTTCACACAAAGGCACACAAATCAGTGAAACATCAAACCTCTTTTCCAGTGACATCATGAATTAAAACAGTCAGGAAAGCCACAAGTTTCAGGTCTGACTTACAGTCTTAATGCTTGCATGATAAAAGCCTGAAATGCTAAGTACAAAGTACTACGAGTAGTCTATCTTGTATCATAAGAAACATTTACATATAAGGTCTTAGAAATTCCCTATTCCCAGTTTCCCAGCATCCATGATATTTAAACTAACAGCAGTACTCCCACCTAAGATAAGTATAAAGATGAAACAACAGCCCTCCCTCCCTTCAGAACTAAAACTCAAGGTCGCAACTTGTGTCTGAAGCTCTGATATTCCATTGCACCTCATCACTGAAAGAAGCATGACTCCTGGCCGTTCAGCACTATCACCTTCAGACGATTACATATCGCCTCAAAAATTGCAAGGCATTTTATACAAATGATGTCAAAGTGTATTCATTACACGGCCCACAATTACAGCCTTGAAGTCCAAACCAGAGAGAACATGGAAAAACATTTTATCTAAGAATCACTGAGCATAAATACCACTGGCAACTCATCTTCAAGAATTTATTTTAAACCTCTAAATAAATTACTTCAGTTCAACTACTGAAATCTCAGTGAAACTAAATGACAACCCCCCCCCCCGAACCAAAACAGCTGAAGTTGCGGTGCTAAGACATCAAAGCATGGAGAACAGTGAGCACACTCAGCCTCACGTTGGTTTTGTTTGCCCCTATTATGGTTTTAACATGCAAAACCAACCCTCGGTTTTACAAAACTCCCATTCCAATCCACTCATTCTTGTTGAGAACAACTAACTAGTCCTTCCTTGCTGTTTCAGGAATGCAGAACATAGAGCTGATACCAGGAAATCACACTGACCTCTCAAGCGCTAGACTAGCACAGGAGGAACTGCAACATTTGTCCTGGAAAGATAATAATTTCAGTCCCCAGCACCAGTACCAAAGTGAAAATGTTTCTTAGAGAGCCATTTTAGAATGAAATTGCTCTTGTTATTAGAGAGAAATCTTATTAACAGGGCCTTAGACCTGGGGAGATAGGTTAAAAAATCTTGGTTAAGCGATCGCAAAACCTCAGCAGAAATAACACAAAAGGCCTATCATCTCTTGCAAAACAAATAAGTAATTAAGATAAACCAAAACAAATAACCCACAACCCCTATCTCCTCGGTCTCAACCTAAAGACTTAGTCAGACCACCACACCTCTTGCTACAGGAGCAAATATTTGAGTATCATGCAGTCAGGATACGTCACAGAACTGCTCCGTTTGCCTCCTGCGGTGACACTGCTGTTTAACTCTCAGAGAACTGCACAGGCTACATTCCCCTCGCACTGCTTAGGATGGAGAAAAATCCCAAGCATTTGGATCTTCCTGATAAGTTACTATTTATTCTCAAGAAATTAATTTTTCCTCTTTTAAAAATGCCATCTTCTCAGACACGAGACCTATCCAGATATTCCAGTCTGGTTTTTACCATCTCATTACAACATGCTGAGAACCTTTCAAGACAAGTTCAACCTTTTCCTCCCCTCCTCCAAACAAATACGTAACATCACCTCGATCACACTGCACAGATCTCACATGTCATCATCCACTGTTTAGCAAATTTCCCAGATAATAAAACCCAGAGTTATTAGGATAAAATGTTTAATTAAACAGATCAATTATAAATCCTCTGAAAGTAAAATCTTCACAATTCACAAATGCAAGTACATAACCTTGTTCTCCTAAATCACAGTTCACAGCAGTCAAGGTTCATAAGCCTGAAAAGAGATCCATCAAATAACTGAAGAAAATAACAAAATATCAGTAATTGTTGCTGATTTAAATAACACAGTGCAGCAAATACAAGCTACAGGTAGAGTGAGTTTGAAAATATCCCCTTCTCAAAGAAAAAATCTGCTCTGAAAATTTCGTGGTATGCAATACTTATTCTCAAGCACATTAATGAGTTTCACTGATCCTGTAAGATCTTTGTTCATAAAATGAACAAATATTGGTAAAATTAAATACATAGATGAGTATCTGCACTACTGAGGTCTAAATAAAAGTAGATCTTAGGGGGATGAGGGAACCCATATTTGTCCTATCCTAAAACTTTTTAACAATTTCTATTTCTTTTTCTGACAATCGATCTCTTTCTAACCACTCCAATACCTGTGATGGGTACCCACTCTCCAGCCATCTCACTTCTCAATTACAGCACATTCTTTTCTCTGGGATTGAGAGATTATCATTTCACCCACATGTTTCTTAAGCATTATCTGTTCCTGTCTGTTTGCATCCTTTTCTATCGCATCAAACATGAGCTTCTTAACCTCACTTTCCAGGGCACTGCTGGCTGATTCCAGCTTATTACCTCATTATACCACAGGATTACTGTTTGCTTTCCTTCAGACTCCAACAATCCCTTGCACACTTCAAGGAGTATTTCCTGCATTCTCTTAGGCTGCCTGTGTTCCAGCCCTGCAGACAGGAGGAAGCTCCACCCTATCGCTACCCTTTGCTTGCAAGGCTTACCAAAAGAGAGTTAAGATGCTGCACAACTGAGTTTTGTACAACTCCCCATTTGGCATGAACACTAAATAGCCCGGCACCTGCTGGAATTCAAAGTTAATTGGATTGGGGATGCTCTTTATACTCTGAGTTTGTGTAGAACACAGCACAACACAAGGCTGTGACTAATAGTACTAGGTACTACATAAATACAAACATAAAATGCACTCCAACTATTGATTACAGATGACAAATACCCTAAACACTCCCCTGTGACTAACTTTAGAGAGATAGGAACAAAAATGGCCGGACCATTAGATGCCATAGCAGAGAGCTGAAAGAGGAACAATTTATCCACTTAGTATACAGATTAAAAAGTGTTGGGCCTTAAAAACATTACAATTTCCTCTTCCAGAATATTCCTCTGCTGCAGAGACAGCCAAGTGCATTGCACCACAGGTGTTGTCTTGGGTTCCCACGTATCAATTACTTTCCCACTCACAGCTACAAGAAAGCCCTATGTACCCTCAATCAAATGCTTATTAGAAGATGTAATTAGAAAAGTTAAATATTATTTACCTTCTCTGAAAGAAATGAAGCGTCTGGAGTAAAAACAAAGTATACAAGACACACTCAAAGAAAACCCCCCTCAATTACTCTACCAACCAGAATTTACAAAGTGAGGCTTTCACATCCACTTGAATTGGACAGCAATCACCAGAACGAATCCAGCAATCAAATGCTCTCTTTCCAAAGGATTTACAAAGCAGATGAAAAACCAAAAGGCACACTCAGCTTCATCACCTCCACTCACACCTGGCTCCCTCAAGTATGCCGAAAGTTAGGGCTGCCTCTCAACTCTCCACTTGCTGTCATACTTCAGAAGTTCTTCAGTACTTAACTCCAAACGCAAATCTAGTGCGTGTCATTTCACCGCACAATGCAGAAAAGAAATATCCTTTACTTAATACAGAACTACAAGAAAGCATGTTGTACTATTTCTTGTGTACCAGCCAGGGAGAAGTGATCTGCATGGTACTTGGCCCACGAACATCCAAAACGCAACAACTGTACCAGCTACTAAGGAGTAACTTAACTCTATCCCAGCCAACATCAGCACATAAGCAAGGATTATATGGATACTATGAAAGAACTGGTGAACCTTCTCACTAGCACACAGCAGATTTTACTCGCTCAAGTGAGAAGTTTTAAATGGTTACTGCAAGTTGACGATCCAATCAAAGACTATCAGGTCAAGTCATTATAATTTGTCGCTTTTTGTGTTTTGCTTTTAACATTTCAAAACACTCTATTGCTTACACATTAAGGAATGTTGAAGTATTTTACAAATACAGGTATTGTTACAATCTTAATTTGATTAAAACAAATAAACTTTATTCCAATTTTACAACCTAACTGAGGCAAAAAGTAAGTTTACTTGCCTAAGACAACACAAGAGTTCCACAGTGAAGCCCAAGAAAAATTCAGGTACTGCAATATTAGCATTTTAGCTCATAGTAAGACTGCACTTCTCCTTTGAAAGATGCAAAAAGTAACAAAACTATGGACAAATGTACCAACCACAACGCCAAAAAGCAGTTTTAGCAGTCTAATGCCTTTTTCATTGTAAGGGACAAAGCAGAATCAGTTATAACTAAAAAAAACCAACCAAAGAAAAAGTATTTGTGAATCTCACGTGTAACTATATCAAATTTCCACACAGTAGGAATTATGAGAAAATTTAGTACACTTAAAATTAAGCCCTTTCTTGTTCTTGCCATCTAGCAGGAAATACAATAGTCCTACCACTCTCCTCTTAGACTAGAAGCTGTAGCTGAAAAAAACCCCAGCAACTCATAGATTTATTGCAGATAATTCCATAAACAAAGTCAGTGTAGAGGGTCTGCATTTTAATGAAAACCAGAAGTATTTTATTAGTATAATACTTTTTTTTCCTTCTTTTCCCATCCAGCTGAAGCACTGACATACATCTGAAGACAAACCTCTAAACTTTCTGCCAAGAGAGCAGTGGGACTGGGGTACGTAAACTCACTAGGGGCAAAATGAAGCAAGCTGATTGGAATTTCAGCTTTCACTGAACAGTTTGTTCACCATTACAAGGAAAAAGCTGAACACATCTGGACTTTGGGGAATTCTTTTCCTACCAAAAAGAATTCAAGTTGCTTAAAAAGTATGCACATGTGTGCTACAAAGAATGAAAACTTAATCAGAAATGTTTTTAAGAACTTCCCCTCCATAAAAAAAAAAAAACCCACACAAAAAAAACCCCAAACCCACACACCACAAAAAAACCCCCAACACCTTGTGTTACTCAATACTGGCTTTACCAAGTACACTAAAAAGTGCTCTGCAAATGTAATGACAGAAGTATTTAACAACTGTATTAATAACAGAGGGTCTCACTCAGATCAATCCAGAATAAGAACTAATTTAAATACAACACTAATTAACTTTTAGACATTTCAGAGTTAGTTCAGTAAGTCTGCAGCATCAGCGACAACTCTACACAAGCATTAACACAAACCTTCTGTCTTCCAGTATTTACTTGCCAACTGCTGAAAGCAAAAATCAGACCTACTCGGGCACCCCTCACCACATGAACACGTTGACAACAGACTTTTCTCCAGTCAAGTTTTTCTCTATCCTGAATTCTGCTGCATTTGCCATTCCAGTGGATCATTATTTTGACAGATACACTCTTAAAAGAAATCTTCTGCTTGGTTGAGATAAAAGATCCTGCGATCTCCAACAACCTCCAGCTATTCTCATTCAGGAAATCAAATGACAGCTGTAGCATTTAGAATCCTGATAGAGGCAACTCTCAAATTTTGTATTATGAATAAGGATACTACATACATTTTTAAAAAAGACAGCAATACTTTTCCAGTATTCAGAATTTCCAGATTAGTAAAGTTCCATGTATGTCTGTGCAAACTTCATTGAAAAGCACATGCATTTCCTCATACATAAACAAGTGGGACCATAAATAAAAACAGATGCCATTTTAGTAGATATCAGGTAACAAAATTTTCAAAACTGAAAAAAAATATACTTTCTTAACAGCCAGCCAAGGACGCATGTATGCATTTTTAAATCAAATTATGTTCAACATCAAACCCAAACTGATAAAGTCTCATGACAATGACACACCCCTTCCTGGAAAAATCAGTAAAAAGGTCAAATGTTTATGAACTAGACAATTGCTGGAAAAATGTGGACAAACATTATTTCCAACCAAAGCCCCACACAATCGTTTTCACTCCAAAGCATAAAGTAACTACACTGTCAATAATCAAGTATTTGATCCTTACATAACTCTGTTTGGCAATCTCAGAAATCTTCACAAGGATGACATAAGGCACACCACACTCCTTGTGAAAGACTGGATTGAATCAGAGGCGTTTTAGCCCGCATGTTGCTCAGCACAGAGGGAACATACAGCCGTGCCACGCATCTGGAGAACTCTGTAATGTTAGACTGAGCCACAAGACACATTCCTCGCACACATTTGCAGACCGCAAGAGCATTGAATGAAAGGAGAATCCATACAGGGTACTGCTTGCAAACTGTGGGTTAAGTTGGAGGAGAAATCTGGGGGGAAGGGGGCGGAAATCCACGTTCCATCCCTCAAACATCTACACATTAAACAGAATATTGCCTTTAACAAATATGTTAGCACGCTGGAAAGTAAGTTTACAAAATATTAAGATTCAAAAGCACAAGAACTTCCACATGGGAAATGGTTTCATATTTAGAATTACTTACAGTGCTAGTGACTACATAACCACAGTCATATTAATTGTAGAGAAAGGTTTCTCAGCGTCAAACCACTCGGAAAAAAACTTTTATTTAGATAAAAAGTAACCAAATTTTCTAACCTAGTGAACAAAAATACAATAAATAATTACAACAGAAACGTGCTACGTAACAGCTGCTTTTTGAAGCTAACTTTTACATATTTACATTGTGTGGATGTTTTCTATATATAATTACGCTTGACAACTTTTCAGATTAGACAACCACACAATTTATCTTCTTCTAGAAAAAGAGACTATGATTTTAAAACAAGAAGGAAACAATGTCTGAAACAGGCACTGAAAGCATAAGAAAATTTTTAAGTTTTTGAAAGATTACTGATGCAACTAAGAGTTATTTCATATTTTTATAAATAGAACTTGGGTTTAGGCACAGAATAAATTTTGTTTAAGAAAAGATTAAAAAGAGCACATCACCAAATATACTTTGATCTTTCTTTGGTCCAACATAACTAATTTCTAAAATACTATTCTACAGTGCCAGTGGTTTCTTAATTATAAAAGATGGTGTGCTTCTGGCCCCAAGGAGCTCACAACAATAGTATCATTAAATCTTCTATAGCCCTTTTTTTTTAATCATGAAATCTTAGCACAAAAGCCCTCAGCAAAATTTCTGCTTTAAATATTTATCAAGAGGTGAGAAACAGATGGCTAGACTGGTTCTACAGACTGAAAGTGTTCTGACATGGTACTCAAACCCTTTTTTCTGCCAACTGCTATTAAGGGGTTCACAGAGGTTCGAAAGACAGAAAGTGCATCCAAAGTCAAAAAAAATCCTTCCTGGTTTGTTTTTTTTTTTAGAGAGACAGCACAAACTCTGTAATTAATTTCCAAAGAAGCCACTTCAGAGTGCCAATCACACAGTGTCTCCACTCATTAAGGCGAGAACTTCATTATCAACTCCAGCCTCCAAAGCTCAGTGAGCCTTTAGCATCAAAGCAAATGCACTACATATTCAAGTTAAGAGCACAATAACCCAAGATGACAATAACCAGACACATGTTGTTAAATACTCCATGTTAATGCTATCTGTACACTTCACGCTCATCACAAAAAGAACTCCAGCTGTACAGAAACATACACACTGAACAGATGCTCATGCTGAGCAGATTCTTAAACATATCATAATCCATCATTTTTATTTCCAAATATTTAAAGTTACTAAAAAAAAAATCCCACCATTTCAGTTCCATTCATCTATTTTTGACTTGTATATTGCAGCACTATTTGATCGAAGTCATACGGGGCGCCTTATAAAGCAAATATGCAAGTCTGATCACAACTTCAATGTGCAAACCTTCTTACTTCTCATGAGGTGAACCTAAGTGTGCTGCATTTGAAGAAAGCAGGAAAAAAACCCAAAGAGTTCATTCTGAAAAGTGTATCTAAATAAACAGCAACAATTTTCTATCACTAATGAAGTGCAGCAATGCTACTTTGCAATTATGTGCCCTCTTTTATGAGATGATTACTGCTTTAAAAATGCTACCTAGGAAGAAGTTGAATATTACAGATAGAAAAACCTGGCACACAACAGTCAAATTCTCAGAAAATATAATTTCAACTGCATTACAGAAGACAAGACTTCCCAGTTCTAACTACTCTGTTCTAACCATTAAGAGAATATTATGCAAAGCAGTTCACTGAAGTATCTGAAGTTTTGTGTGGTCACGCATGCAAAGTGCCCACAAAGATATATGCACTGATGAGAATAAAACTATTTGTGGAAAACTGCTTTCAAATCAGAATTCTCTGTTGTAATAAGAAAGCAGAAAAGGGAAGCATATTTCCCACAGCACAGAAAATGTTGTGGACTGAAACAATTCTAATGACAGAATGGCTTGTAGGATTCAACATTTATTTTACTAATTTATATTATTTTATACCATGCTATCAAAAGAAACACAACAGGGAGCATGCTGTTTAGGCGAGACACACTGAAAAGCACCAAGTGCCTACTTTAGCTTACTCAAGACATACATGTTTTGTACAAGGTACACCCACTTCAGAGAATGGTGGTGTACTTAAAAAAAGAAAGGCTTCCTGAAAAAAAAAACAACAACAAAATCCACAAACAGAAAGAGCAGCTACCAAACTTCAATAATTAGAAAATACTAGCCAATCAAAGAATATCTTTCCTTTGTCCTGCCCCTGATGTAGACATTTAATTATCATATGCATCATTTCAATACCAGAATGGCAGCATTAAACAAGTAACACATAAATACCAGACATGAGTTGCTTACCTAATCACCTTATCTTTCTTCTGGCTCCTTATTTGCTTCTATATTCACTCATGCCCACTTTATACTTTATCAGAACTAGCACAGTATAAAGACTCCAGAACAATGAAAACAATACATACCAATAAGCAGCATGGAGAGATATAATTTAAGAAGGCAGAGTTAAGGATATATTAAAACACCTCATACACAACCATCAAAATTACTTCAGTCAATCAGCACTGCATATGTATGTATCTGCAAATGTTCTGGAAAACTATCACCTAGACACCAGTCTTAATCCTGAAAATTCCCCCTTTACGATGACAGGTGAAAGAACTAATGAAGGAGAGCTTTAGGCCCAATGAGGTCTCCAGAAGAGCAAACCCAGGGCAGCTCCAGCTCCTCCTGAAGCTCCACTGCAGCTGCAACAGAAAACGATGGAGGAACAGCCGTGGCAGAACACAAACATGTCTGATAGTTTATTTAATCCTTGTTCAGAGCCCTGTCTTTGAAGATCCACAAATACTGTTTTTCCTTGTGTTTTTAACCTAGATTAAAGCTAATTTTTTTTTAATTTTGTGCCAGATCTTGAAAAAGTACTTTACTTGCCCAGCAGAAATTGTTAAAACAATTGATGTTTGATACTCCAAATTTAGAGTCAGTAAGAGAAGCACTGAATATTTTTCCAACAAAGAAAACAGTTTGCTTTATAACCCTAATAGATTTTTTTAAGTATGATTAGATTCAACAAAAAAAAAAAACCACAAACACTTAAAAGGTACACTGTAATGTAAAAACTTGCATTGGCAGAGTCTACTTGTATAGTTACACACTGGCCATTTTATACATAGTTACCTCATTAGCGTAGAGTTGCAGGTCATCTCCTGATATCAAGGAAAAAATACATTAAATTTTGCTGAAATAAAAGTATTGCAGTAAAAGTTTTAGCTTAAAATGCTGGCATTATTTCTTCAAACTAGCACATAAGAATTAGTGACTTAGGACCAAAAAAATGTAACAGGACAAAAATTTCAGCTAGGTTCACAACACTGTGAATGAAATGCCTTACATTAAAAGGAAGTCTGAGGTCAAAATTCATCTTTTTCTATATATTTCTGAAGTGTGTGAGAAAGAAATGCACTTTCTTACAAAACTGAACACAAGACAGACTACAGAACCTTTAACTGCCACTCACAAGATGAACAAAGAAAAATACAGCTAAGAGACTATAAAAACGAGCAGATACATTAAGCCAAAACTGTTTTCTAAAGCAATACATACGTGGGTGCTTAGAGAAGAAAATTCAGTGTCAAATGACAAACCCCACTCTCCTGAAGTGCCACTGACCTGCAGCCACTCACCTGAAGGACTCCCAGTATGAGCTACACACATTCTCGTGCAGCCAACACAAATCACAGCTTTTACTTACTCCCTACCGCCAACCTTACAGCAGTTTTGCATTTCAGGCTTGTTACAGCAGTGCTATCAGTACTTCACAAGTGTATTTCGTCTGAATGTTCACCGTGCCTACAAATCCTAGCTAAGCACCAGGTACTACGCAAAACACCGAAGCAGCGCCTCTAACTCGTGCTCCCGCACGCAGCACACTCAGACACGCCTCGCCCCTGCCCCCCCGCACACCAGCACCACCGGCCCACAAGGCGCTGGTAAAGGCACTGAATTCCTCTCTTTAAAAAAACCCAAAACTAGAATGCTAGGGCCACGTCAAGAGCCCCTGAACAGACTTCAAGCTGCAATGTTTGGCTTCGCACAATTATTTTTTTTCTCTCGCACAAGTGTCTCGCTCCACGGTCCCTGAGAGCAAATAAATGGAGGGCACGCGGCGCTCGAAGCGGGGAGGCAGAACCGCTCGGCACTCTCCTTCTTCAGGACAGCTGTGCCAGGGTCGCTGCAGCTGCCGTGAGACCCCGGGGCACAGCCCCGCTCCCCCCGGGGGCACAGCC
>VWZF01001290.1:623263-645408 GCA_013396755.1 Sclerurus mexicanus
GGGAGCGCGGGTCCGGCACCGCGGGAGAGCAGGAAGGGAAGCGAACAGAAGAGAACAGAGCGTTCGTGATGGAGCAGTGGGATGGATCGTAGTGTTGGCTGTAACAGGGAGTGTCCTCAGCGGCTGGGAAGGCACAGGTGTTACATCCTTGTCAAAAATTATTCTTCCACCACAGTGTTACAAAGCTACGAATAGGAAGCAAATGTTTCGAAAATTTCCCTCCCAAGGCATGAATTCCTTGATTTTCCTCTCATTTCTGCTTAGCAGTCAGAAGCCGCAATAAAAACTCACTGTAACAACAAGTTTCTATAACATGGAAAAAAAATACACAAATCCAATCGCCTTTTCATTTCCAAGTCACCTTTCAGGTAATGCTCCTTTGCATCACACTTAATGTGGGTTTAGTTCTGTTGTCCATATGAAAGGAAAACACAAGCCGTTTCAGATGGATATGGAGTTACTGTCTCGGATAATATTAACATCAGAACATCAAAAAAAACAAGTGAGCTCACAGATCGATTTAACTTCTGGAGTGAAATGTCAAAGGTACTCTCGCTACACAAGAAATGCATTTGGGTCCATGGGGATCCACAAAATGGGTCAGTGTGCCCTGGGCTGTGCTTTAGGAAGCTGGTGGTTACAACCCCCTGGATTTGACACTCTGGAGATGAAATTCCACGTGTGGGCAGAGTTCAGTTGAAGTCTGGCACATTAACTCAGTTGGTAGACTGCATGCATTACTGAAAATATTCAGCACGCAGAACACATGTTGAGGATTCAGGTAATGAAGCAGAAATAAGTAAATTATTGAAATTATTAATAAATATCTATTTGAATTCACTCATCAACTCACGTGTCTTTCAGGATTAGGGAAAAACTATTTCCATTAAATGCTGTAAATATCAATCAGCCTTTTGCTTAGCTTCCAGCTTGTCACAGATCTTTACACAATTCTTAAAAAAATATATGATCAGATGATATAATAACCCAGGTTCAAAACACAATCAATTAAAAAAAATTAAATGTTCATTTTATATGCTTTTTAATATATTTCTTTTAAATTAATACCTATAACTTGCCGCACATGTAATAATTTTAGAAAGAGGCATTTCCAGCATCTTTTAATCACACATTAATCCAAACTCTACCATGTCCTGTGTGCACAACTCTACCATGCACACAATGGTCTGGGCGCCTTTGGGTTTGGATGCCTGATTTGGCACATTATTTTTCTTAAAAAGCATCATTTTGAGAAACAAATGTACACTGAACCTTTAAACACCAGGGGTGAGAGTCCTGATCATCTTAGTGAATTTGAAATTTGTTGCGAGCTTTGGAGAGACAGGATTTTTCACTTCCTGATCATTTCAGAAAAACTCGTATTTTCAATTGTTTCAGTTTAGATATCTATAAATGAACCCTAGAAAAACAACTTTAGAGTTCAAATTTTCAACTTTAGAAGTCCCCATACAGTATTGAAAATTAATCTACCAGAAAATTGATCCTAAATTCTAAATCTATAGATCCAAAGGTTTTGAAAGTCAGGAATTTACTTGGCATTCAGATTTTAAATACTGGGCCTTTCATTGCATGATACCTACACCAAGACAGGTTCAATGTGTAATATATTTATATTTATATTTGTGGTTTGTTTACTGATACATGAGCCCTCAGGTTCCTTTGCTTAAGTCTAATTAAAGAATTAATTAATTACTCCTATTTCGGCAAACTGTGCAAGGCCAACATTCTCAGGAATTGTTTTCAGGATTTGTTTTCAATTCAGAGCAATGTAAGAAAATTGAATGTTTTATGTGATCTGTAGACATTTTAGCAAAGGAAACTGCAGCCTGTATAATAGGTATACAATACTTAGCTTCTCAGTAACGCTTAAAAAGCCCAATTCTAGCCATGAGAGTTTTCCCAGGACAAACAGAATTCCTTCTTTCCATGCAGTTGTCTTCAAAACACACCTTTACAAGCCCTAAGGTAAAGCAAATGTCGGGAGCTGGAGGATGTTACAAAGACTCTAAGTAACTTCACAACTTCCAGAACAGGTTGAGAAGCTGCTCTGAAATGCTGTGTAAAATAGAAAGATGTTATCACAGCGGCCTCTGGGCTATACCTGCCTTTTAAAAGCACATGTACACTGTAAAGAGGAGCAATTCAAAGGTGTTCCTGAGCAGGCTTTGAACAAGCTAGCACTGGAATAGGACATCATCACTGCACGAGCACTACTGCAGCCTGGCTAATTATTCACCTCCAGAAGATAACAAGTAGACTTGGGAAGCAAGGCTGGTTAGAAGTTGTACACAGGAACACCGTTCCTGGGCCCCAGCCTGGTGTTTCTGCATGGAAGCAGGATGGACCATTTAGCTGTATCAGTTCACTCACAGCTAGCTCAGACCTTGGACATTCATTGTGCAATGTAGAGAATTAACACAAAATCTGCCTCAAAGGGTGCTGTTCACAATTATCTGAGATACTGCCAATACCTGTTGCCTCTTGAGATGAAGTAAGCAAAACAGACCAGGGAACAGCTGTACAATGTACATGCACTACATGGAAATGGAGGAATGATTGCTTCCGATATTCCTGGAAAGCCAGCATGTATTTCTAAACCTATTCTGGACATACCATTATTTTTAAAAATATTTTTTTTTAAAAGTAAGCTTCTAAAGTCTGTGTGATTTAAGATAAAAATCTTCATAACACCTTTCATACAGTTTTCATTTTACACAATTCCAAGAAGTCAAGTGCAAAGCCTATTTCTCCCCAACAGATTTCAGTGGCTTTATTAGTGCTTGATTTTAAACATGGGCACAACTGCTTTCAAGACTGTTTTCTGATTTTTAGTTTGCTTCCCACTCATACTTCTTCCAAAACCAGAAGTACATATACATATCAGGTACATATATGGAGATGTGCATTTCACCTTTACTAGGTGTCACAATCAATAAAGAGAAGATCATATCTCACCACAATAAACTACAAAGGTAATTGGTATGAAGTTAGTTAAAAGACAAAAAGCACTTAGATAAATCTGAAATTAATAAACAGTATACTAATTAAGACCATGTGATCAAAACAAATTTTAACTGAATTAAAAATAAAACAGAAATCTTAGCAGCATAATTCTTACCAGCTCAGCTTAGTGAGAAGCCTGACATCAGACATGGTTAGGCCCTTTTCCTGCTTAAGTATTCTCTTGCTTGAGGAGGTTCCCATATAAATACTGAGCTATGCTCTCCTCCAGTTTAGCAGTTCAGGATGTGAAATGACCGAGCTGTAAGACAAGGGGAAGAGTCTACCACACCTCTGCAGGATGTTGCCGGAAATGTTATAATTAATCATTTAGAATTTTGACATTGTTTCCATTACCAGGAATGGCAACTGGCCCCAGGCCTAGAAGTAATTAAAGAAGTATTACCCTACAGATTTTTATTCTTCTAGTCACATCCTTAAAATCATCAGCTGAGGGAGGGGATGCCACTGAAGGGATTCAAGAATACATTCAAGTAATGTTTATGTGCAGCAAAGGCATCATGATAAATTACATTGTTCTAGTATCCTTGTAAACCATCAGCTTTTTCTGGAAGATGATGACAACTTATTTTTAGCTTAGAAAATTTACCATTATATTTAGTTGTTTATCCCATCATTGACTAATTAATGCAGGCTTTAACGAAAACTGCCCAATTCTATTTTCAGACTGAATCCACATAATTCTAGTTATTACAACAGTTATGTATTTGGTTAATTTTGTTCACTTCTCAACAGAATATTCTTGAGTTTACAAGGGTACCTAAGGATATTATCTTGGCAGAAAAACAATCTGTATGATTAAGCTGGAGTGGCAGAAAAGCTGTCTGGCACTCCCTGTGGGCACACTTTCTAAAGAGAGAAGCGCTGCCACAAAAATCAGCAGGACCAAACAAAATACTTCCAAATATCTCTGTCTCAGTGTGAGGTGCCATTAAACCTTTTCTCCGCTAGCCAGCAGACTCTTTGTCATATTAAAATTGGATTTTTACTCCACAAAAAGTGTTACAAAAACCATATTATCTCTTTTCACTTCAAAAACAAAAGAATTTAGCTCCCTCCTTCCTTTGCACAATGTATTTCCCCCATCACCAGCACTCTTCGAGTGCTCCAATTTTAAAAAACATTGATGCTCATAACACTTCCATGTGGTGAGTGGGTAATCATTACTTCACAGCTCAGGAAATACTTTGAGACAAAAGAATAGGTGTCTTGACACTTCAGCTTGTGCCGAGTTCCCCACAGACTTCCTGTGTCTCCCAGAGCCTGGTTAACCATAACCAGCAGTATGCAGAGTTGGTGGCTGTGCCTCTGCCTAGAGGCTTGCTTCCACTGGGCTCCTATTTCAGCTGTTAGGCAAAAGAAACACACAGTTTTACTCCGAGCACTGATTTATTTTTCTTTTAAACAGAAAATTATCAGGCAACTGTATTAGTTAGACCACACCACTCCTGCTTCAAGGCAGAAGGAAAACTGCACTTATTAGTGCAACCTAAGCCACTACTTAAAATTCTAACTTTTTTCCCATCTCTGAATTTTTGTGGGAAGAACTGTACCCCTCCATCTTTTCCAGTCCAGTTTGTATACTGAAATGCATTTTATATAGCAAAAGAAAAGTTTGTTTCTTTTTTTTCCCCCCTGTCATCTCAGCAAACAGAAAGACATCACCAGTGATTGGATAACAAAACTGAAAGGACACTACGTTCACCAGCTAAAAAGAGAAGGAAAATGAGAACTTCCATCTGCTTTTATGAAATATCTTGTGTTTGCTATTTTTGTCTGCATTATAACCAAGAGCACATCTTTCCACAACATATGTAGCAGAAAAATGTTGTCGTCAATCACCATCAACTAGCAATACTATAAACAGCGTCTTATTTCACAGGTATTTACTTTTTTACCTGTGGAACAAGACAATCATATGATAATTCAGCATCTCCTTTTGATAATATAAGCTGTATCCCAATCGGGAGGCGGGACAGTTCCAAAATATCAGGTAGTACCTGTAAATGAAGTCTGGTTGGAAAAGGCGCAGTGGAAAGTCTCCACGGGCGGTGCTGGCGGGGCACGGCTCTTCCTGCGCTGTCTTTTCTCCTCGAGACCGATTCTGCGCGTGACCTCAAAGGAAGCAGCAGCGTTACGGATGCTGTGTCTCCATTTCTCCCGGCTGGAGGCCAGAGTGGACCATTCACGGTAGTCAATATGGTCAAAGCTGAGATATTGTTTCAGATCTATCCCACATCGGCCTTTTTAGCCACCAGTGTGACTGCAGCAAGCGTAGGTAGAGCCCTTCCCAAATCATCGTTCACAAAGCCTAGCCATTACTATTACCCATAAATCATTATTTTAAAATATCATTTTCAACTCTCTAATGCTTGCATTACCTGCTTGAATACAATAAACCCATTTGCTTCCATTGCACATACCTTCAGAATTATATCAAAACATAACCATAAATGCCAGGGCTTTGTTACCTTAATTTCTGTTACCTCCAGTTCACCTAACCCATGCCTGCTCCATTCCCCCATCAATCCCCTCCATGCACCTTTCCTTCATTTAAAAGGACATCATTCTGTATCCAATGTGCAGAGTTAGGTATGCCTACGGTGAATTCTGAGAGAAATTTTTTCTCATTACCGTATTGTTTACAGGCATAAAGAGTATTAATTTTGCAATAATAACCAAAGGCCTGAATAGTCACAGCTACTGACATCAACAGCCACTTTCCAGCAGTGTACAGACACACTGCACAGACAGTGAAAGATGGAGACTGTGTCACGGTACTGAGTCAAGCTGTGGAAAACTGAACAGTGGATGAATGCGTAGCAAAGGAACAGCATCACCCATTTTCAGATTTGCGAAAATACTATCATCTGACTTTGAGTTATGCTCAAAACCAGAAATGTATACGCAATTATGCAAAATCTGCCTTAACACTGAACGTAACCAGTGTCCTGCACTACTGTTTAATGTCCCTACAGGAGTTTCAACGTAGAACTGGTTCAGCACCGCCGGGTCACAGCTCCCCGTTCGGGCGCACGGCACGCAGCTGAGCGCCCGCCGTGCCCGGAGCTCGACAGCCGCCTGCCGGACGGGACAGCCCCGCAGCCCCGGGCCACCGACGGCACGGGGACAGCGCCAGCGACCCCCTCACCGGCCTGCCTTCCGCACGGCTGCGCGTCTTGACGTCTCGCCCTTAAAGGATTTCATTTCAGCGGCCGGCGGTTTAATTTCGGTGTCCTTCCCTTATCTGACTTCTGTGGTGGCTCCTCCTTTTCTCATGAGAAGTCACGTCCACCTTGTATAATACCACATTTGACTGACGCATGGAAAACTTCAGGAGAATCAGTCTGGAAGGAAACTCGCAAGTAATTCAAGTATCCAAGAAAACTCCCTCCCACTATTAAATCACTTTAGAAGAACAAGAATCAGTAAATAAATCAACAAGAATGGGAACACAGCGTGCTGTGCATAGAATAGATATCCCACTGAGCAAATAATTTACCTTTCTATGTCTCTTTCTCACATTAATAAAAATAGCTACAACACAGTTTATCATTTCTATTTGTTCTGAGGGAGATTCTGATCAAAGACTAACTGCAGAAGTTTTCAAATAACTCCAAAGAAACAAAACCAAAAGTGAAGAAATCACCTGTCTATGAAGGAACTTTGGTTTTGTGATGTTACATTTTGGAATCTCTATGTAACTAAATTCAAAGACCAATGCCTATTCTCTGGACTGCAAAGGCACACCAAATCCAACAAGAGCCAACTGCATCCTAGTAAGAGTCTTGTCCTCCACAACCCTTTATCTTTGTACACTCTTCCCCTTCCCTCTGAAATGAGGTGAGATGCAAAGGGAAGAACATTTATTTGTTTATTAAGACTGTTCTTTTCCCTCCCTAACACAATCGTTTTCTAGGAGCCCAGGTCTTCCCCTTTGGATTTACCACTACCATGGGCAGTCCCCTTATGTTCAAATCTCATCATCTGATGAACTTTTGAAAATTAAATACACAGAACGTGAGGGTTGTGTTGCTACCACCTTTGTGGCCTTAATAGCTAATCCACAAAAAGAAGTTACCATGTTACTATGTCCTATGGCCCTTTTTAGCATTAAAAACATGCATCATTTTCAGCACCAAATAAAAAATTTCACTAAATTTGAGGAATAAATTGCCCCTTTGGGTTGGAATATATAGACCACTGAGGCAGGTTACAAAAATATATTCCAAACCAGATAAATATATGAAACTGTATTCCAGCATTCAGAAGCTTTATTCTGTGTCCATAAAGGAGAAAAACTTCTAAGATATGCTATTGTAACACAGTCAATATCAGAGATTTCATTTTAGGGAAACATCCAATTCTCAGTCCCCTTCTCACACGATTAAAGCACAAACACAGTTAAAGCAATCAACAAAACATCCTCCCTTCAGGCTCATCTGCTACTATCGTTCCTCCTGCAGGACTCTGTGATTCATGCCCCAGATCCTTTACATCCAGCAAGGGATGCACGCCAGTTACCATCTTCCTGAGAGGAACGTCTGAGGGGTGATTTTTGTCTCAGAACATCAACTTAACACTATTAACTCACTAACAGCAGTGACAAGACAGTTTAGACCTGTGTTTTCACATCCTGCAGACAGGAGAAATACCTTTCTCACATTCAGTCAAAACCGTCCCTTTCATTTTAATTATATATTATGACAATTTAGTATCTTTTGTTTATAAAGCTTTAGTTTTAAATTTTATTTAGAACTATATTTTTAAAAACACTTTTTGAAGCACCTCAAAACCTGTATAATTTTTGTACAAATGAAAACATGATTGTTTCCACCATTAGACCATATTCAAGACAAGTTATTCATAATTTAAAGGCAATGAGTTTAGTTGAATACAACTTGCCTAGCAATCCCAGACAATTAAATTACCACAGGTATAGGCTACCTAAGACCACCATAATATATGGAAGATGGGTGTAAATACATAATGAAGAAGCAAATGTATTTAAGTTTTGAATTTTACCTGTTTGAATATTAATTATCTGCATGTGAAAAATGTACCAGTTAGATGTCTTCATTACAGCTGGGGAAAAAAAAAAAGATGTATCTTTGTTGCTCACACTACTCCTTCATACATATTTGCTAACGCTTGTAGAGAGTGAAGTCTCCTTTACTGCAGGCCGGGATGGAGAAAACTGTCAGATTTTGCACTACTAACACTGCCAGTGCCCTGATAACTTTAGTTCTCTTTCATGGGTTACACTGCTGCCCAACTAGGAATACAAACTCTACCTGAAACAAAAACAACATTGAATTTGATTTCTAATTCAGCTGTGGTTTTTCACTCTGAGGTGACAGAATGAAACTTTAACATACTGAAACCAAGTCCTGGCCTATAACTAGCAATCCCAAGCACTGTATTATTACAAATAAACACTTTCATCTCTAACAATGACTTTTACAACAAGTCTGTTTGTTTTCCCAAATACTTGCTCTCTAGATGAGTCACCCCACCACGAAGATAACATCTTTTCCCTCTACATAGCGCCCCACCTTTTAGTTCCGTAGCATGTGAGTGCTAACTTCAAAGCACAGTGCAACATTGCCCATACCTAATTAATACTTTTATAATGCTTTGAAGATGTAAAAGTTTATCATTACTGACTAGTAAGTTTGGAACTAATACCAAAACTGGACTAATTAGTACTGAAATGAGTGTGAAAGTAATTTAAAGTTACACCATGCAACACTACTGCTCCAACATTAGTTACCCTGGGTGGGGGCTGAGGGAGAAATCAATGATTTCCTTTGAAACAAGAAAAAAAATAAATCTCTGAAGTACTACAAAAATTAACCACATGAACATTCAGCCTTAAAATTACATGTAACCTCTACACAGTTTAATATGCCTCTTACAAATCTTCATCCTAGATGTAAAGCAGAGTACTGTCAATCCTTACCTGAACTTTTGGTCCAGGCTGGAGAATAGAGGTCTCCATGTATTCCAGTAGTTGATGTAACAATACATCATGGCCATGGAGAGTTAAAGTCAAATGTCCCTTTTCCTAACATATGGAGGAGCATTTGTTAAGAGATTTCTACCCTAAATTATTGAAGTTTATGCTAAGTTCATCCACACAGCAAATCCTGTGCTTCTTGGATTTATCAACAAGTGATGTATGGAATTTGGTGCATCCACTCTGAGTCACTGTCTAACCACTTTGGTGCCCTCACTCCCCGGGGACTGGCCTCAATTACAGAACAGCACAGCATTCACTCCCATTGTCTCTTTCCAGGAATGCACAGCTCCAGCACACTTGTTAGTGCCTCACTTACCCAATAAGTGGGCTAAGTGCTTCCGATGCCATTATTAAATTTTTAATTACTCATTTCTGTAGCTATGTTTGCATGGAATCAGAAAGAAAAGCACTCATTTCAATCAGGGAAAAAAAGAAAGATTCGAATTAAGCACAAATACATTTTGTAAAGGAACCTGTGGCTTCCGATTGCCAGCAAACCTTGACTGGCCTACACTCCTTCTCATCACAGTTCCACCAACACAGCAAACTTTAGTCGCAGCTGGCACATGCATCGAGTGAACTTTTAACAAGTCCAAGGGCTCAGAGAGCCAGACTGTGTAGTACTCACTGTAAGCAAAATCCATCTTACCACTGGCCAGCACCCCACTGATGCGCTCTCACCGTGTACGCTGCAAAGGGAAAGTCCCATCTTAGACAGGTTATCAGTATAGTACCAAAGTAAATCTAACCACAGCACGTTTTACCTTTCGTCTTACACTTCTCCTCCTCCTCCTCCTCCTACCACGTTGTTTTGTGCATGGTTTACACAAAATCACAATCCAACAGTAGGAAACTAAAATGAGGAACACATTTCAGAGTAAGGGTTTTGCTAATCCACAACAATCATTAAGTCACTTGACTTGCCATTGTTTCAAATGAAAACAATCTTTCCACAGAAAATGATCAACCAGACATTATTACATAAGTCCTTAGCGGAGGCACTTTTACAAAATCTGAAGAGCGTAATTTATATTTGTTGCTTTCTGGGACTTTTTCCATTCTTGCAGAACTGCATGAGTTTCAAACCCAAACTCAACTAGCCACATGTAAATACCGAAATTCAAACACCATTTTAAGCACTTGATGTTTAGAATCCTTAAGACTATTCTTTAAAAGTACCTCAGTGTAGTAAATACAACTATATTCATTATCCACAACATCATGCAGACGTACCTTTATTAAAGTAACAGAAAAGAAAGATCTTGTAAGAAGTCACTTAGTGAAAGCACTCTGAAACAGACTGTCAGAATAATTATGGAAAATCCACAGATAATCTCATCAACTCAATGATTAAGAAACAGATGCATCCTTATACATGTTTCTTATGAGACAAAGTAACAATACAGTTCATTAACCAAACTTTATACTCTGTGTATCTGGTGTACTAAAAACATCAGGGATACCACAAATTCAGAAACCTGTCTTCACTGATCATCTAGAGCATGGAAGCACAATAGCAAAGTAACACAAAATTCTTCATTTGTTGAGAGATCAGTGAGGATTTTTCCCCTGTAAGTGCCAGAGTTTATTTTTCATACTTGAGGTGGAACGGCTGAGTAAGTAATCTCTAACCACGTCTATCTATATTACATAAAATTCTTATTTCTTCAGCCTCTGCCCGTGGCCTTTCACTTTGTGAAAGTACTTCAGTAGCTGATACACAATCTACAGGGGTTTTGTTCAACTTCTCAGGTGAAGAATGTCAGATTATAAAAGTACATATATACAAAATACAATTCCCAAAAGGAAAGAGAGCAGGTCAAGCCCGGAAATACTGTTTGCAAGCATTAACAACCCGAGTGAGCAGCAAAGCCATCCAACAGCACTCAGGCTGTAAAAACCTGGGGTCACAAAGAATGTTCAGTGGGCCAAAATAACATCAGGGTTTAAGCAGTCTTAACTTTTTTGTTTATATATGCAATGAAGAAGACAGACTATTCATTAAATATAAAAGCAATTTTATAAAAACACATCAGAATTTTATTGCTTGAAGAATACAGCATATGAAAAAGCACAAGAATGTCCAAAAAGAAAGGTCACAAGAATCCAAACATATTACACCATACATACCAGATGCAGTAAAATGTTAACCTGATTTCTGCATCAGAAAAGAAAGGTGTGAAAATATACCTAACATTATTTAGAAGGAAAAGACTCATTTAAAATAGAAAGTGTGAAGTGTTACAGTACAAATTAGAAAAGCCAACACTGCACATTAACATTGTATCACTAGACTAGATTTTCTACCTTTGGTACTTAAACCTTTACAGAAAACCACTTCTCGGTCAAACCTTGCCTAACATATTTCATATAGTATCCACAAAAGTTTTTTTGTTTTCTTTTTCTTTTTAAACTTAAACATTCAAACAAATACTTTTCTGAGTTTTCACTGCACTAATGCATTTATTCAATATGCAACTTAACACATCCCAAATTTAAATCAAAAGTCACTGTGTGACTGAGATCTGAATTTATGCCAATTATATCTTGTCCAGATCTTTATGTAAAAATGGGCCCACCATTTTCTGTTTGCATCCTTATGTAAACAGACTGCTGCAGCCCTCAAGAATTCTAACTAGACCAACTTGCTCAGGACATAAGTTAATAGAACAATCCACATTGTTAGAGAGCTAGAGATCATCTACAGCAGCATGCAAGTGGCTTTTCTAGTCTGCTCAGATTAGTGTACCAGAAGATATGCCAGTATTACTTCAAGTAACACATTGAAACTCAGCAATGGACACTACTGTGCTTTATTTCAACACAAAGGACAGCTGCTCATCCATTAAATCAACAGAACTATCAAAAGGACAAGTACATCATTTCTGTTTCATGTATTGCTGATCACTCTTGGGAAATAGTTTATCAAAAACCTGGACTTACCTACAAACCAATCTGAATGAAGAAACTGCTGTCTTTCAACAAGGTATCCAGTGGCAACCTAGTCTGGAGAATGTTAGCATTATGCTGACGACAAGGACTAATCAAGGTTAAATAAATTCCCTCTTTTATGATAAGCATGCTCTTAGGGTCAGCTTTTGCCTTCTTAGGCTTGAATACTTAATCACTCCCAGTCACATCAGTGAAACAAACAGTTTTGTTTCATTAAGTTCCAGCTTTATATTTCAACAATACGAATAAATCTGGACTATGAAATACCATCAACAACAGTTAACATTAAACTGGAGTGAAATAATAGAAGAGTTAGTTCTTCAAACCAGGCAGTCTTTGAAGAGAAATAGTCAGTTAGGACTGTCAAAGGATGTCATAATAAAACCACGGGTTTATATTATTTTCACCCCTATACAAAAAAATGATTGAATTTGTACAACTCCTATTAAACATACCTTTTCCTAGCTTGGTGAAAATGTACCATTTTCAAATTTTAGCCAGTGTGGTATTCGAGCATATATATAATGTTTATTGCCATTTTAAAAAGAACTAAGAATTCAGACTCTTCTATGCTGAACTCTGCTTTTTCCCATTAACAGATTATGTCTACTGTACCACTCCCCCAAAAAACAATTAAAAATTCTAAGTAAGATTTTATAGTTTAGTTAAAAGGGAAGAAATGCAAATGTGGATTTAGAGCTTTTTGTATAAATCTCGCTATATTTTATAAAGTTGTTGTTTATTGTAACACTGTTTATTGATCAAATAAATGACGCACTGCTATCTAAAATTTCCATATACACCATTAAAAATCCAAAGTTGATATGATACTGAACCTTAATTCTTCAAGAGTTCAAAAAAAGACAGTTTATACATGTACAGCACACAACAGCAGACACCCCTAGAATACCAACTGCCAGTCCACGATGCATACAAACTTACAGGTAAGCATTCATTTCACTGTTTTTGTTGTGCAGGAAAAGTATTTCTTAGTAAGACAACTCAGCTGGTGATTTTCAGATATCATCTTCATCATCTTCATCCTGAGAGGATCCTGCCTGATTGGATGCGCTGGCTGAGGCAGCAGCGAGCTGTGCCTGTTGAGCTGCTTGTTGCATCTGTAGCCATTCCTGCTGCGCCAGTTCTGCTTGCTGTTGTCTAGCCTAGAGACATGAATTTAATTGTTAAGGCCACACAGAGCTTGGGAAGAATCTCTAGAACACATTCTTTTTAAAAGCATTTTTATCTGTGCCTGCAGATTCCTTTTTTATAGTGTTTTATTAATTTTACACGGAAAACCATATCTAGAAGTACCTTAACTATTTGTACCAAGGTGCTTGGCTATATTCTGTCTTCCTCTGAAGACACTGCTGTTTGGAGGCCTTACAGTTACAAAAACAAGAGACAGAAGAGAGTGTATTTAAGCTCCACTTGTAAGGACTGTGTTGAACCATTTCCTAATGAAAATTTAAGTGAGGCGAAGCAATGGAAACTTTAGACTTCAGTTGCAAGGGAACTTAACATTTAATCACAGTTCAGAGATGAGAACAGCCTTACTTTGTTGATTACAAATACTAAAACTTCCAATTATGAAACCATCCAATTGTATCACAGAGGCACACATTACTACACAAGCATAAAGCAAGCCATTATCTTGCTTTGCTAAGCAACCTTTGGAAAACAGAGCTAGGTAAGGTCTTCTCAAATTCAGGTAAGCAGACTGAGGATGGCTTTGCTACAGAAAGGTACGGTCCTTTTCAGTAACCTCAAACACAAGACATTCTAACAAAATATTTCAAATAGTTCAACTGACCAACCCTTGTGTTTCAATCCAGGGTTTTCACTTGCTTTTCAGCAACTCCTGTTGATTTCAAAGGTATACTAATCAACTGTGTTAAAGTTAAAACTTTAATTTCTATTGTGAGTGAACATTATGAAATAGTTCTTAACATTAAAAAAAATGTGCAGTTTGTTTTACTTTTCTACTTTTAGAAGTCACCACTAAGACTGTAATGATTTTTTTCTAATCCTACTGCACTCACTGAATTTTCCTGTATTTTTCCAAAGCATCAATGTTTTTTACAGTTTTGCAAACTTTAAGATGCCAAAAAATGATGTTCTGGAAAGTGACCAATCTCAGTTTGTCTACTTGGCAATGTGAAAAAAGGGGAGCCTTCCCTTATTATAATTATCACAGTTCCTCAGTCTGCTCTAGCACTAAAAGAATATTTGTACAGAAGGAGAAATCTCTTCTCAATGAAGACTTTTCAGTATTTCGAGCTTCAAGGGGTAGCTCAGTTACAAGGGTTGGAAAACAATGTAAGACATCAAAAAGTTCTAAAAGAAGACAGCAGCACCTGTGCACACAGGAGAGGCATAAATATTTATCATGCACGAGATAACAACAGGGCTGTTGTACCTACTGACCCTGCTACAATGAATGCCACTGCACACTCCGTGAGGTGACATGTCCATGCCCAGGAAACAGGGGCTCAGCACCTCGCTCCTGATGGATCATGTTGTCAGTGCCCACCCTCAGTGCCAGATTTATAACGGTAACACTTGGCCACTTCAAAAATGAAAAAAAAATAACCCAAACAAAAATTCATTGAGTTGTATTGACCAAGAAGCTTTATAAGCATCTGGCAAACTTCACTCATTTACCACACAACATCAGCCTCAAAAGGAAGCCTCAAAAAAAACCCCAAACCTATTAAGATCCTTGTCTTGCACAAAAACTTATAGACATCCATGAATATCAGGATAAGCCATTCCCTTGACTTCAAATATTTATAATCCTCCAAGACTCAGGTGTCAAACGTTCATAACACTAACAGGCAGGTATTTTAAAACTAGAGCAATTACTCAGCATTAGGGTCATGCTCCAGAACATTAACAAGATTAACACAAATAAACATGCATTTGTATAACTGTTTTTTAAAAAAAACTTACACTTCCTCCAACAGCATATCACTGCTACTATTTTTGAAAAATAAGACTCCCGTCTTTGTATCTAAGCAAACATTTTCCATGTTACCAAAGACTCTCTAAAAATCACTCATACAATCTTGTCAAACTGACATTAAGGCACAGTAACAGAACTTTAAAAGAACACACTTCCAGTTGTCATTCCTTAGACAAAGCGGGGCTTGTATAAGGTGGCCACAGTTTCAGCATTTTTTAATTTTTCCTTTTTTTTAATGATACTCAGGAGCTAATACTCCTTTAACACACCTTGGTTTTGCTGCTTTTTTATTTTGTACACCCCACTGAGAAATTTGAACAAAATAACAAGTGAAATGTTTCCAACTGACTATTATTTGTAAACCTTCCCCAAAATTCAGAGCAGCCATATTGGTCTCTCCAATGTTAGTGCAGTCAAACAAAAGTTAGGCACACGTGACTCCATCATAACTAGTTCACTGCTTGCTGGCAAGAGCTGTGTGGTATGCTGAAACTTTAAATGTCTAACGTTCATCATGTAATTAAGATTAAAGTAGTTGGCATGTTGTAATATGAAAAACAACAGTTTCAGCAAGACACAAGTATAGCAAAGGGGAGAGAGGGTTGCAGCAATCAGACATTAACTGAATAAGCATTTTCATCAGAGCAAATTAGAGCAAGCAAACTGAGAAAATAAGACTTGTGCCTTGGTTAAGAGGAAAGAGAAATCCCACATAACTTTCCCATCTCTTAATTTAGAGAATGGTCCTGTCAAACTAAGGGAAGAGTACAGAGAAAGATGGTCCAGGAAGATACATAAAATTGGGTTTTAGTAATTTAAACTGAGAGATGTTCATAAACTATGCGGGAAGAGGATAAAACTGGGATGAAGGAGAATGTGTGTGTGTGTAGTATTTGCAAGCAAATGCTTTTTCCATGCCTCAATTGCCTCTTTAAAAATTTATGCATGAATTCACCCAATTAGAGTCTTGCCAAGAGTAAAGTCTCTTTCAAAGGGTAAGAAATAACATTTGTGCACTGATGGTCAGAAACAGAAAAGCTACTTTCACTTTTTAATGCTTCAAAACTGGTAATTTCCTAGAACACCAGCTGTCATTCTTTCCTTTCCTCAGACGAGTAATTCTTAATTATTCTCTAACAGTAGAACTGAAATGCCTAAGTAGCAGCAGAACTCCATGCTTTTTAAACCTATAGTATAAAACTTGTTTGTATAAAAAGTCCTATATATCAAATCATAGAAGTAACAAGTAGCACTATTATTTGCTGACTTCACATGCCCCAAATCGAACAGGACATGGTCAAAGCATCTTAGATGCCACAGCAATTCACAAGGGGATACTTCTTGAGGTGTGCACCTGCTTTTGTGGCCCTAGACCTGCAGCATTAATTATTCCAGTAACATCAGTACAAGGATTGCTTCACTTACTTGTGCAAATAATTCCTGTTGCTGCCTTAGCAGCTCTTCTTCCGGAATGCCGAGGTTCTCCAAGCGTGAACTGGCCTTTCTTCTCTTTAGTGCTACTGTTTTGCATTCTTGTAAGACTTCTTTTACTTCACTGATATAGGAGCCAAACCCCAAACTTTCTAGTGCTAGAAGGAAAGAAAGAAAACACATTGTTTATCTTTCACAATGACTTCGATAATATTGATTTGTTTATTTAAAAGAAAAAAAAAAGTAAAACATTTGATCACTTTTCTATCATCTGGTGACAAAAATGTGGTTAGAAAAAAAGATCTGACAGCTATTTTCCCTGTCTCTTCTATGCCATTCAAGAGTACATGTTTTCAGGCTAAAAAAATTAATGTTAGTCAAGTACAACCCAAGAAGTCTGCACCGGCAGAGGATTCCGGGCTTTCAAATGCACTTTTCTAGAGATGGGCATTATTCTTCAAGACATCTTTTCCTCATCTTCTGTGTATCAAAATCAAGACAACTTATACACCTAAGAAGTCCTTCCCATCTGAATTGTTAACGTTTAATCTCTCAGGGACTCTGTCTTTCCAGTTCTGTGGCAAGTCTTCAGTAAAAAGTAAATTGGCAACCTACAACAGAGCAAAAGTGATGCATGCAAAATTATCACAGATCCTTTATTAAGGCAGAAATAATATTACCTTAGATTACTGAATTTTAGCTTTTGTCTTTAATATCTAAAATCCTACATATAAAATGCACAGTTCACACATATAAAGTTACATAAAAGCTCTTTATTATTTCTCAGCACAGATCCTTTCATTTATCTCCACATTAAAAGGTCTTCAGAAACTAAAACCTTGCACTTTTATCTGCCAAAGGAATCTAGAACACAGCTATATACTGCAACAGCAGTTTTTTTGAAGAACGCAAAGGTAGCAGGAAGGATTATAAAAACCCCAGGTAAACATGTGACAAAAGGCACACTATTTCCTGATGCACCAGTTACTGTGACATACCTCCACACACCCCCAAAGCGAACCCATTACAGAATATGCTAGCAACATTACATAAACACCAATTACACTAGAAACAAGTATCAGTTCATAAAACATCTAGTTCATTTCCAGTATTTACCCAAGTCAGAGTTTACAGTACAATAGTTGTTTTAACCTTTCTCTTTATTTATTTTATGTGACAAGTTATTCAAGAAACAGCACTAAACTGCACAGCAGCAATCAACAATTTTTTACAAACAAGCTCTTAGTTACAGTAACTCAGACTGTATTCTAACACTGATTTTCTAAGCAACATTCTCCTACCCATAATTACAGCAGCATGTCGTTGTGCCATAACCTAAACAACAACCCAAAAAGTGTTTCTCCAAGTTTCCAACTTCCAACCTGTGTTGAAGGAGAGAACTCACACCCTGTCTTCAAAGGAGCTGTCAGTGCAGCTGTCTAATCATGCAGCACTGCTATCCCTTTAAGAGATAACATTTGGCAAATGAATTTGCATAATACTTATTTCTTAAAAAAATAAAATTAAGAGACAAACTGATTTAGAGATAATCAAATTGCTTCAGAGACAGTATGCCTGCTCAGCCTCAGCCCACACACAGACAATGGAAACACTTTTTTTAATTAACCCACAGTTTCGATGAGAATTACCAAAAAAACTTCAGAAACTTGTTTAATCCAGCCTCAGCAGATAGGAGGCAAATCCATGTCTCATGGTCCAGAACTGGTTAACTAAACAAACTACGAATATTTAAGAACTTGTTCAATTTTAAAATGTAAACAGTATATACTGTAAACTATATAAAGCAGTATCTTCTTTTTTAATCAAAGTACAAAATTTTAAGAAATCTACAAATCTAACATCACGAAGACAAACCATCATGGCAAAGCCAGAGCTGTTTGTCAAAAGAATATTCACAGGGATCAGGGCTGGCAATCTGCTCCATCAGAATATGAACAACTGTCTAGTCCAAAGTTAACAGCAAGATGTGTTTTTACAAAAATTTTAAATGGCCTTTAAAAGAAAATGAATTAATGGAAAGAGCTTACAGTTGTGTATTGAATATAGCATGCACACACATACGGAAAAAATCCATGTGATATAACCAAGACAGATTTGTACAACTGCTCAATGCAACACAGCTGTGAAGAACCACACACACATCACAGGTCTACTGTGCCAAAATTCTGCTGGTTGTGAAATGACTTACCAAATTTACTATCTTCTTGAAGCACATTGAGGCTTTATGGAACACATATATGGAATGATACGGATGCCTTTATACCAGCATGGTGCTAAAATGTGGGACAAGTGATTACTACCTTATCAGAGCTGCTGTTCCATCAAAACTAAGAGACTTTCTAATTTTTGGGTCTGAAACCTACCGGTCTACCCAGATTGCTGAAAATTCAGTATCTTACTGAGGTGAGGATCATCACACCACATGTAAACAGCTGAATCCCAAAACACAGCATCTGGGGGGCAATGATACAACAACAACTCATATTACAAGCACCAGACCACAACCATCCTTTCCCCAGTTTCCTTCCACTGTTGAAGACTGCATGAAGGTGCAGATCTCTGATTAATCAGTGACACCTAGGCAATATTGCATCATTTTTTATACACTCAGGTCATTCATATATGAGATTTAATTTTTATGCTCCTTTCAAAGGAAAAATAACTTTCAAATTAAAATCCTAAACATGAACAGTTCTGTGGGCTTTCTTTTAAATTAAATGCTAGCATAAACACAGTCAGCGTCCTAACAGCACACGAAAGGAAGCTACAGGATTTGCCATCAATCCACAGCCTACCTTACTGCACAACAGTTCTATGTAGACCAGGTAATCAAAGTAACCAACTTTATGGAAACAGTGATTTGACAAGTCACCTTTTTCAGAATTCAATGAAAGTTTAATTTTTTGTAAAAAGCCTGCTTTGTCACAACTCACATAACTGTCAAATGAGTCTATTTTCTGTTCCAGGATGAAAGAATACTCAGGTGCTTATTAAAGTCACAGACTCACAGCTGGGTTCCTGATGGTGGGATTCAACAATAAATGTGGAGACTATCTCCACTTACAACTATTATATAGCCTTGATGCCTTGGGTACTCTCCAAGGAAGCTGTTTTGTGTTTTATTACTAGTAGTGAGTGCTTGGCATGGTCTGAGTACATTTATCAACTCTATCTCTCCTGGGATGCAAGAAGCCTCTCCTCTCCTTTCCCTGTGCTGTTGACAGCACTGTGCCAGCCAAGTGTTTATCCTACCACACAATAAAACACAGCAGGGACTTCATCTGTCTGAAGCATAACACAAGGGTAGGGGGAAAGAGTTCTTGCTCAGGACGTGGCCATACAATTATTTTAATAGTGCAGCACAGGAAGGGGTGTCTTAGGCACCACTGCTGCAGTTCCACATTACCTCTCACACAGTCCAAAGACAGTGACACCCACTGCAGAGTGCCTGTTTCCCCTTCTTCCTTCCCAGTGAAATGTCCTTTCTGCTTCTTATTTCCAATCTAGTAACCTTTTGTTTACAGCCCCAGTCAGACCACCAAACTCACCCGAAAGGAAACCGTGCTCCCCCTATATTCTCAAAAGCCACAGGTCAGCTGTACCTGCAATTACCAGATCCAGCTCCAGGGAGGGTACAAAAAGATTCCTCTTGGCAGCACCTGGTGCTTAGACCAGACCAGGGATGATAAAATGGCCATTGGCCTCATTTCACTTGCAAGCATTCAAAAGGAACAAGGTATATGATGACCACAACAAACACATTTCAATTACCTAATTTGTTAACATCACTGTCATGAAGCTACATTAAGAGGCAGTCAAAATAGCAAGTATTTAGAAGGTATGAAGACGGATGAAAATGCTGAAATACTCTACCTATATACACATAATCACTGTTTCCAAAACTGGCAATCTAAACCTCATACCTCACAGAAGGTATGAGCCAACTGACCAGCATCTGAAAGGAGCTGAGAGCACATACATCTCCCTAAAGAGAGGAACAGCAGAAAAATCCAAGAACAACTCCTTCCAACTCTAGAGCATCACAAAAATGGATACATGTCCAAACTTTTTCTTTGCAATATTTGACTAAAAAGTACAGATTTAATTAGAAAATAACTTTTCCTAACTCTAAAATTTGGTAACACAAAGACACAGAACCCAGTGAAACACGTGGTATGGGACCACCTGCTGATGATATGCACACACAGTTTCAATCTGTCTTCCAAAAAACCCAGACTTAACCCTAGGACAACAATAGGTGAAATCTTTTCTAAGGGCCAGCACTACTGGGCACAAAATACACTCATACATGAATTCTCTACTGTTGTCAGCATTAAAGATGTCATGTCTATTCCTGTGTTAGGAACTAAGCTCAAATGCTGTTGTGGTGACTTGAAGAAACTATCCATGTATTAAAAGAGCATTACACCCAAAGCGCTTCCATGTGCAAGCACAGGTTTTACTCTTTACATGCTAAGCTTCTGTGATGGAGCTATTTTCCTAAACTTTCAAGTTCACAATATTTAATATTGAAGCTCATACATGCTACATATTTTATTTTACTGATCATAATCCAGCCAAGTACTTGAACCTCTTCTTGTGAGCAAGATGATACAACTCAAAAAAATCAAGCTTTTTTGTTTCAAACAGCAAATCATTACTAAAAAAACCACCAAACAACATTTTTTTAACTAACTTGATACCATGACAGTCCTGAAAATAGCTTTACTACAAATGCTACTGTTAACATCTCTACTAGGCAGCAAAGTACTCCTTCGCTATTGCTGCTATAAATTTGCTTGCAGCAGAAAAGGGTATGACAGGGAAAGAACTCGCCTTTTATTCAAGCAAAGGGAAGTGGAAGTCAACGGCAGAAAAAGATACACGGGCATAGGTCAAGTTTAAATGCTTTCTGCAACAGATACAGAGACTCAGTATTAAACAATCAGACTGTAAGGGCTGCCCTGGACAAACATTATACTCTTCATAGGTTCCAGAAGGACTACCACGAATTAAAGCCTGGGCCCCACATACTCAATCTCCAATTAGAAAGACACTTAATACATTAAAGCAGGCTCCGTATCCATTCGAAGCAGCAGACCTCGTTTCACAGGCACGAAGAGGGGGAAGAGACTGGAGCACCGCAGACCGCCCCGAAGCACACGGCCAGCGGAGGTCCCGAGCGCACGCAGCAGCTGCTCTGAGCACACAAAGCCGGCCTCGCCCGCAGTGCGCCCGGCAGGCCGGGTACCGCGGCTTGCCCTCCGACCCTCAGGAGACCCCGCCTTTTGTGTCCCACACGGCTCGGTGCCGCCGGGGCAGGGCAGGGCAGGGCGCCTGCCGGGGCTCACCTTGTATGACGTGCTCCGGGGAGATGGTCTTCTTCTCCGACTTGTTGCAGATCTCGTTGGCCTCGGAGGAGATGAGGTGGATGAACTCAGTGCAGCAGTTGACCACCAGCTCGCGGGCGTCGTTCGCCACGCGGACGTTGGGCAGCGTCTCTTTGATCATCTTGTTGATGGCAGCCCTGGGGATGGTGAGGTCGTCGTCGTTGCCGGACGACGAGGCCATCCTGGCTGCGCGGGGTGCGGGGCTGTGCTCAGCGGGGCTCCAGGGCGCGGGGCCCCGGCGGGGACACCGAGGAGGGCCGGGCCGGGCCGGGCGGGGGATCGCGGGGCCGGGGCGCGCTGCTCGGGCTCAGGGCTCCCTCGG
>VWZF01001290.1:645882-678828 GCA_013396755.1 Sclerurus mexicanus
CCGGGCACTGCCCCTCTGCCCCCCGCACCGGGCACGGCCCCTCTGCGCCCCGGGCACGGCCCGTGCACGGCCCCGGCGGCTGCAGCGGGTCTGGCACCCCCGGCAGGGCTGTGTGAGGCGCAGCGGACCAGACCGCGCCGGTGTTTGTGCAAGGCCCGGGGCCAGGGCCGGCCCCGGCTGAGCCGAGCCGAGCCGAGCCGCCCCACGGTGCTCCGGGCAGCCCCGGAGAGGCAGGGCAGGACTGGGCAAGTCCCAGCACGGAGTTAGATTTTGGCTTAGTGAGAAAGCATTGAAGCCAAGGCAGTTCCTGCGTCCCCAGTGAGCTCCAGCTGGGCTCTCTGGGTGACACAGGGACAGCTGCTGGAATGTGCTGAGAAACAGCAGCCTACAGGTCAGGGAACAGGAATGCCACACAAGAACTGCACTTAAACCCAGGCCCCCCCAGCTTGGCCTCAGATGACTTGTCGGACTAAGGTGAGAGAAAGAGAAGACCTCTTCTCTGTGCTAGAATTTTGGTTTAACATCTGCTTATTAGGATACCTCAAAACAGGAAAGCCTCTGGCTCCAGACACTCAAGGCACTGAAGGCATTTTTATTACTGACAATACTTTGTGTTTCAAAAAATAGTACCAAGACAGTAAGAAGATACTTTAAGTTGCTTTTAGAAAACATTTTATTGTTTACTAAGTATAATACACTAGCAACCATTGCCCATAAAGGAAGCATTCAGAATATTATAATAAACAGATATGAATAATAAATATTCCACTTCTGACATTTTAAGATTGATGAAACTTTTTATGTTGCTGTTCAATAGATTTGACTTCTGAAAATAAGAATTCAACTGTGATTGAAGGATTACTGCTTCCATCCTATTCTAATATTCTTTCTTTACTTATTTTGACAATATTAAGAATCTAAATAATTTATATACTGTACACATCTCAGCATGTACAATATTCTATTAAGTAAAGGAGATTGGCCTAACATTGAATACACAAGTGTCAGTCAATGTTCGTGTTCCCATGAAAACAGATCTCTGTAAAAAGCAGACACTAAACAGAATAAAACTATAGCTAGAGGATTTTAATTGCAAGATTCTGCAAACTGTAAGATTTAAGATATACACACTGAGCTGAATATCTTAGCTAAGGTCAAATAAACATCTTGAATGTCTTTTCACAATTACAGAGCAAAAGCATTTGAATAACAACATACTGAGTCATCAGTAGCTACAAGTAATTCCAATTTGCACTCTATAATCTCAGACTTACTCTGAGGGTTTTCCCAGGTCAAAGCTCTTTCTACTTCTCCACCGAAGCAATTTGATGAAGTTAAGACTTGCACTGAAGATTTTGTCATGCTGAAAAACCATTTTGTAAAATATATCAATGGGTAGATCTCCATTTGGATCTGCATACTTCAGAGTTGTCATTGGAGTATACAAGGTGTTGGTCTGATGGCGAAAAGGTGGATTTTCTGCAAGAATTATCTTTACTGTATGCTGTAGAGAAGGAGAAATAGAATTTTTAAAGAACCTTTACCAAAATAGTACAGCAAACCCCCAGTTTCCAGTTAAGTAGTGGAAAAGTGAAAGAATAAAGTCCTAGAATTATGTAAACCCCTGGATATAGTTTTATTAGAATTTCATTAGAAATTTTTCTTAAAATATTTTAAGGCCATAAGAAGTACTTCTTATTTATTCCTATTTCTCTTCCTCTATAACATGGTGGATAGCACCTTACATCTAAATATCCTGAACAGTCTTCCAAAATATGCCCACCCTGGTAGATCCTTTCTTTTACAGTTCACAGGGGAAAGATCAGGACAATGCATTTTGCAGCAAGATTTGGGAAACCTTCCGTTGACACTGAAGCTCTTCCTTAGCAGCAAACCCTTGAAATGACTGTCCCCTTCCCCAGCTTGCCTAAACTTGTCTTCCTGCAAGAAGCCCCAGGCGCCAGAAACCACGTCCACGTTTCTTCTATTGTGCCTTGGTGGTCTGGGGTGGCTGAGGGAACTTCCCCCTTAGGGGAGGGATTAGCAGGAGGTGGAGAGGACAGTGGCTGTGCACATGTATGGTAACACTGCAGGAAGTTCAGCCTTCACCAGATGATGTACCGGGCATCTAATACCTCAGGGGTATTTAAATTGTCTGTCTTCAATACTGCAAAATGAATACTCCCTTAATATTCTAAAGGGGTTTATTTAGAACTCTTAAGATTCTCTTGAGTTTTTAAAAACCCCTTTTCATTGTGTGTATTACATTTAATTAAATCTAATGCTTCTATCGGAAAAACCCAAGAACCAACCGCTGCATTCATAAATTACAAAGGAAAAAAATTGAGAAAAAAGAGGGAGACTTGTCAGTGAGTTACCTCTGCAACATCTTCAGCACTTTGTCCCAGGCTCTGAAAAATCTGTTTGTAATTTTTAAGGTAAATATTAGTGAACATCTCAGCTGTTTCTTCATCTGCAGCTGAAAGATCCATTTTCATTCCATCTTCAAACACTTTTCTTTCAAATTCTGTAACCACTGGGCCTGGTTCAATCAAACTTAACCTGTTCAAAAAGTAAAGATATAGTGGTTTTGGACTATCCTCCATGGAAAATACACCCCTCAGTCCTTCCCAAAAAGGAATATTGAAGAACTGCACACCTGGCAAACAATATTAAATAGGACATTCTGTAAAGGCAACCCATACTGCATTACTGCTCCCCTGCTCCTCCTACCCATCCACGCGCTGAAATCTGCGTAGTTTAAATTTCAGAGAAGTGCTGTAACTTAATTCATGGTGTAAGTGAATGCAGTTGTTACCTGCTGTCTTGCAGCTGTGCAATCTAAGGATGATTTACCCACGAGAACTTACCAGTTATTAAGAAAAATAATTCATGGATGATAAAATTCATTACTTTCTGGACAAAATTCTGTACAGATTTCTGTTTCCCATGATAAAACTAGAAGTAGCTGAAAGAGATAGGGGAATTGCCCAAACATGGATTTTCTTTGTCAAGCTCTCAGTGTTAGCTAATTCAATATCCCGCCACTGTATAATAATAAAATACAATATAGAGACCTTTGCTGTGGGGTGACAGATTTTGGCTGCTGCCAAATCTGAAAAATTTTGTTTTGCTCAGTAGCACATTATAGCAAATCCCTCAAATACTGTTCAGTTTTTTTCCCAGTTCTTTTCTCAGGCAGTAATAACTCCCAGCCACTGTTTTTATCAAAACACTCTTTGGGATAGGACCTCTTTCTAGAGTTCTTTAGGGGATGTTCTAAAGGCTGTTCTTTAGAACTAAATCAAGCTATTAACCTTCACAGCAGAATTCCAGCTACTGCTGGAATTAAAGCCAATTCTCTTGCATCACTCTTCCTATTGGAACTTTTCCCATTACACTTCCTTTTTTTTAAGCTCCTTTTTGCTCTGTCTTACACTCTTGAAATCTAATTATGAATTATGATATATCCTGTGTATCATTACATTCATTTTAAATCCCTCCGAACTTTGCAGAGCAGTAAGTAGAATCATGTTTTTGTCTGTGAAATCACCCAACAGCACGTGTCTTCTTCCACAGCACAAGGGCTAAATGCTTAGGCACACAGAGATGCACTGGATATTCATCAATTGTTGGACTTCACATGAAGAACAGTAGCAGAATTACATGAGTGTGAATGTACATGTGACAAATCAGACCCCAAAGTCCAAGATGATGAACAGGACCGGTCTCTTAAATACTGTCTAAAACATTAGAAACAGTACACCACACTCTTCTCACTTTATTCCCACCTCCTGTCATTACAGGGATCTCACCCTGTGTTCTATTCTGATGGGTTTGCCCTTGCTCGCTCTCTTTGGCGAGCCCTTGAACTTTTTCATCTGTGAATTGCCTAAGAAGGCCATTATCCTTTCTAAAGGAAAAGGTCACAGGCCGATGTTACAATTTTATTCCTGTGATGTTGTATGCAAGAATCTGTTTTCAGAAGTGTTACATAGACTGTATCTTATCCACAGCTAAACAGCCTTTAACTATTTAAGAGAACATGTTTATTTTAACATGTAGATCTTTTTATCTGCTTATGTCGTGTGAAGAGTGCGGACATTTCCATGCCTTTCGTGACGCACAGTGTTCAAGGGCTTCTCAATCTGTTTAGCAGCAGGCTTTGAAGATCTGTTTACTAGGTCTGAATGTATTTAAGACTATCTAAAATATAAGTTACACTAGTGGATCAATACTTACTGCAGTTTGAACTTGAGTGCTTGTATAGCTAAACTTTCGCAGAATCCTTCCACGGCAAACTTAGATGCAGCATAAACATCATTAAATAAAATACCTGATGGTACAAACAAAACACCCCTTAGAATGTGATTGTGTTCAACATACTAATAGTTTTATTTTAAAAACTCAGGTGTTTTCCCAAAATTTCTACAGTCTACATTAGAAAAATCCTTGTATATACTGAATCTAAACACTGATTTTTGCCTAAGTTCTCAAAATTGCTTACTCTAGGAAAGGAGGTTTGACTAATACTTTTCCTCCTCTTAGCCAATGCTGTGGTCTCTTTGGGTGATGCTATTTTGTAGTCTAAGATATGAAAGTGTCTGTACATATAATACCATCTGCATTATTTATCAGCAAGTCTTTAAGAGATGAACACAGAAGCTGAGTGTAATGCAGGAGATCCAATTATGCAAGAGATCCAGCTTGCATCTGAGTGAATTAGAAAAAACACCACAGCAATCCATTTAAGTGGAGGGTAAGTACTGTATTACTACAACAACTCCTGCAGTTTGATGGAGTACCCTTGCTCACCAGAATAATCCAGGTAAGTTGTAATATTTGAAACAAATACAGCTAGACAGGATGGGATACTATCATTATCTGTCACTAAAATTTGACTCCCAAGTTTTATAAGATGAGAAACTTGTTGTTCAGGATTGGATTTTATTCTATAATTATTGTGCAGAGTGTAGTGAGTATGTTTGTCTGTTCCCATAATTTTCTCCAATAGGAAAAAGGAAAGGTTTTGTTGCTAAAATGTCTTGAGAGTAGCTGTGTAGTAACATACCACCTAGATGTATAAAGCCCATCAGGTGCTTTTTGTAGTTGGAACTTCAGCATTACAAAACACAGTTAGATATGCCAGCTCCTACTTTTCTTTTAGATAAAAAGGGGAAAGCTTTAGCTTTTGAATACTGAACTCTTTATTCAAACAAAAAACAAACAAACTTTACCTTGTATTCCCATAACACTGCTTATTATAACTATATGCCCACTTTTTCTCCTCTTCATGTCAGGCAAAATCTCCTTCAGGAGTCGAACCAGTCCAAAGAAATTGGTATCCATCACAGTTTTCATTTCATCTATGGTCTGACATTCAATGGGTCCAATGAGCCCCATTCCAGCATTGCTCACTGGGCAAAACAGGAGACAATAGTGAGCAACAACCTCCATAAACTTGTAATCCTTACTGGAAAGCATTTGATAGTAAAATGAGGATGAAGGGTTAAATGATCTGTCACTAAAGCTTTGCAAATATACTTGGCATTTCCATATTTATTTATTTGTAATTATGCTTTCAATCCAATTTAAATTATCAGATACTTTTCATTTTAACTAATTTATTTCTGATTAGTCCTTTTTTAAAAAAAGTATTAAATTATTACAGAAAAATGAGACAAGAATTACCTGTATTTGTTTATAATTCAGTATTAAGACTTAGAAGCCACAGTCAATACCCATAGAAATGAACAGAAGTCTTCAAAATGTGATAGACCAGGCCACATTTCGGTCTGTGTTTTGTTAACATTCAGATCTTCAAGAAGAAATGAAACCCCAACAAAACAAACAAACCAAAACACACACTTCCATTGATTTTTATTTGCCTCCTGGATATTTATAGGTGGAGAACGATGATAGGACTGGCATTCTGCACTACAACTAGCATGTCAAATTGGAGTATAATACATTTTGCAGAAACAACTTGTTAAGCACTGCTTTAATAATTAATCAAAATAAATGCAGGTCCATAATTTTCTGTTAGAGAAGATTTAATAGCTGATGGTGTAAGCAAATTGCATCTTACTAAGATTATTTTTAGCAAAACAGTATGAAAACACTTCTTGTTGAATGATTCGTGAAGTACAACTTAAATTTTCAATACCCAATATCCTTACTTTCTTTGCATTTGTTCTTTTACTTGCTAATTCCCAAATGCTGTTGCTTTCTTAGTACAAAGAGTTGTTGCCTTCACTGTAAATAGGACTGTGCTTCATCATTAGGGTAAAATGTCTTGCTCATGAAGGTGCCAGTTTAGATAAAAGTTCTCACATTTACTAAAAACTGTATCATCTTATCCAAGACACTTCCCTGTGATCAAGTTTCTCCTTTGTAAGCAAGGAAAACGAGTTTCCCGACTCGTGAGGGTGAGATTTAATCCATTCATGTCTGCATGAAGTCTTAAGATCTTGAACACAATATACTATGTAATTACTATTGGTTTGGTAATTTAAAAATACACTAATTAAACTTCTGCAGGGTATTTGAGATGATGTTACATAGAAATCTGGTATCTGTTCATAGCACACACATCCTGTACTTGCCTAGGACATCAATCCTTCTGTCAGGGATACTATTCACACAAGTTTTAATAGACTGTTCATCACAGACATCCAGTTGTTTAATTTCGAGGGTTTTGCCCAGCCTGTGACCTGCAGCTTCCTCCAGTGGCTCTTTCTTGGCCAGGTTCCTCATTGTGGCATAAACTGCAATACACCAGAAGCAACAGTTATCAGAAATAAAATCTTTACTGTGTCAGTCTTACTGAGAAATATTAAAGAATATTGCTTTTATATCCGGATCTTAAATATCAGTGATAGAAACCAGATAAAAACTAAAAGTATTGTCACTGACTTCCTGGAGTCTGGCTCTGAAATCTTCAAGAAATTCCAAAGAATTAAACGACTATGCACAATGACAAACATGCAGTGTACAAAGATAATATTATCAGCAAAACTTTAAATAATGGGTATCAAGTTATGCAGCTAAATTGTTGTAAGGTACCCAAAACCTAATTTTGGATTCCAGATATCCCTTTCTTTTTTTTTTTTCTTTTTTTTTAATCACCATCAACATGTTTAGTAGAACAACCATAATTTTATTAGAAAACTGGAAGACAGATACTTCCTTAGGTTGAAAAAAATGTCTATTTTCTGCAAGCTACTTCTCAAAATAGAAATTAGTTTTAATATTATTGTGGCCTAATTACTCAGAAAGCTCTGAATCTGCATCCAGTCAGTTAGTAGTAAAATACCATGAGTGTAAGTATGAGAAACTGAATTATCAGATTGCTGTGTTCACTTTGCTGTTCATTTCCAATCACTGCAAATACCCTCTCTTGCAGCAGTAAGACAAATCCCAGCCCCTTTGTTCACCCAGTTACGCCTACACAGGGCTGGAATAATGAAACGTGCTTTAAGAAAAGATTGCAAATTTAGGAACTGTTTACCCAAATTCCTTTCTTTGCTCCTCAGATGGGCACGGGCACATATGTTTCATTCAGGAGAGGTTAGTAGCCCGAAGCAAAGCTGAGCCCAGGTGTGAAGGTATATCCTAGGGACACACAACAGACACCTGCAGCTGGTCAGCTCTGTGCTCCTGTCTTTTTCCCTTGTGTGTCTGCATAAACTGTTCGCTTCCAGTAGTTGTCCAGTTTCCATACAGGTACAGAAATATAAACTGCTTACAGAAAACACTGTATTTTCCACTGTATTGTATTTTCTTGGCAGTAGAAGAGGAAAACTAACAAGAAACAAGTCATCAAACTGAATACAACTGCCTGTAAAATCACAGAGAAAGAACCAGCACCGTCTTGAACAGTATATTTTTATAAATAACAGATAAATTGTTACCTTTAAATCTTTTCTGCTCATCTTTTGCCATTTTTACAGCTAATGCCAGTCCAATTCCTGAGGAGCAACCTGTAATGAGGACATTTCTTCTTGCCATTCTTTTCACTGAGTGGTTCAAGCAAGAGCTCTTCTTCAGAGGAGCAACAACCTAAATGTAACTACAGTATAATGTGACTGGCCTTTAATGTTATCTCCCACTTCCCTGAGTCAACAAATCTGAAAATGCGCACCTAGGCCTTGCATGATTAAGGGATAATCTCCAAGTAGACAAAAACAGAAGCAGATGCTCCTGCATGTGCTTGTAATCTGCATTCTCAACACAGATTATACTTAATACAAGGTTTGATTAAACCTAAAAATAAAACATTTGTAAACTACATGGATTTTTTTTAATAGAAAAACCAGCTTGCACAGTACTGGCAGGAAAAGCCTTGCCACAGTTACAATCAGTCTGTAGTATCAAGTCCTCCACTCACATCTATAGAAAGTAAACCACACCAAAAGTGAGATCCCTCTGCTAAAGCTGCTCAGGTTTCCTACACCTACCGCACCCTCCTGCTTCTTTTGCAACAGCAGGAGGAATGGATTTCTTCCCTGATGCCTTACTATTATGAGTACTAAGAGACATTACAGAAAAATAAATAAAATTGAAAAATGGGATGTGGATTTTGAAAGAGGCAGGTTGTTAGATGGATTCCTCACGTTTCCTTTTGGCAGTGTTCCCAACCCAGAACAGGGAAAGCAAGCAAGTACACTGGCAGTGGAGAACTGACAGGAAGATGGTGAGCGGGCCAGCTTCACTACATTCTTGCTAAGACTGGAACCTCTTTCAACACTTTGGACTGTGCAACTGGTAAGTTGGAAATTTAATAAAAAATCAGAACTAGCATGATGTCTGAGTTTTGGACTGTTCTAGTTTTTGAGAAAATATTCCACCAATTTTGCATATAAACTGTGGATTAAACAGAGGAGCATTTGGACTCGCGCTTTGGTGCAATTCATGCTTGACATACAGTAACTGAGGTACACTACAGAAAGAAACTCAGTCTGTTGTTTCTGTCCTGAGTGACAGAAAAAAGAAAGACCTTAATAAGCAATTAGCCTTATGAGCATTATTCAGCTAATTGCAACGCCATTATACCCAGTAAAATATTTTCCAAGACTCAACAACCCTAGGTTGATGGAATGCACTTCAGAAGAATGAACTTAGTGTTCCAGGGCATAGATGTAAATTGGTTAGTAATTCAAGAAAAGTAGGATGCTACGGAAACATTTAACTGAGATTATGTCCAAAAACCCCTCCATCCTTTCCTAAAGAAATAAATGGACTTAAACAGTGTAAGTGGAATCATTAACTTCTCAGACAAGCAACAGAATAGCAAAACATCTAAAGTCAAAGAGAAACTGTAATTATAATTCTGCTTATTTATCAGGTTTGACCCACAGTTTAACCAGATAAGTTAGTATACAGACAAAATTTTAGTGCAAATGCTATTTAGCTGATTCAGAGATTAGGCAAATTGTTTTTGCTGCTCATGCACATTTATATTTAGTGCATGTGGGAGGAGCAAGTGAGGCTTTATGCAATGCTAGTTAGTGGAATTCCACTAGTGTTGTGATGCAACTGTAATTACAGATTGGTTGTGTTTTCCACTTGAAATCCTGGTTTGAAGGGCTTACATGTTCCACTGCTTTAAAATTCTGAAATTTGATGCATATGCATAGATTTCTAGCCTGAAGGCAAAGTGATGTGCCTAAAGAGAGGAAAAAAATGATAGTTTAATTTGCAAATATAATACTGGTCAACCTAATTCTAATGTTTTTCCTTTACTGTTAGGTAGAGAAACATATAGCTTGATCTAAAACACACAATATATTTCTGTAAGTAACAGTATTTTTCATAGATCATAATAGCAAAATAATCTGAAACTGCAGAAATACTTCAGATAAGTGTATCTTGACCTTGTCCATGGTAGCAGAATTTGTGGCTGGTTTTGTGAAACCACTTAAAGTGTGGCATTTGTGGAATGTGTTTACATAAACAGTGAAAGGGCTGCGACTGCCCAAGGACTTTAGCACAGGATGACTTGCAGAGTTGCAGAAATACAACAAATGTATTTATTGGCCAAGATACACTTTTAATATACAAAAGACTTTACTGAGGCCTAATATTTAAATTGCAACACATTCAATTCTTTAAGTAGCCTTACTAACTTGATTTTCTGAAATATGAATCACATCTTAATGCACAGAAATCATGTGTGCATCAATCAGACTCAGATAGAGGCCTCATACCCATGTCTGCAGTTTCAATTTTTGTTTAAAAAAATAACAAAGCTCAAAGCTCAGAAAGCTTTATGGCCTTGTCCCACACTCCTCTGCATCTTAAAGATACTGCTTGGAGTAAAGCACACAGGTTTTGCCAGTCTGTGATCAAATCTGTGTCCTAAAACATCTTACAAACAGGTCAGTTTTAATAAGATGTTGTGTCTGCAACACTGCACATGTACAAAAAAAAAAGAGATAAAATATTCCAACAAAAATTGTTAATAATACCATTGTGCTTTTAATAAAAGTCAGATATGAAACAAGTACACCATTCAAAATCCTTGAAAAACATTACAGCCAAAATTAATTCCTACAACTTATGATAAATTAATTTTATTTTTTAAGTATAAAAATAAATTAATATGTTATTATATCAAGGCAATAATCTCAAAAACAGTTGGAAAAATAAAAAGGTGATTTGCTTCAGTACAAATAACTGCATTGCTTATTTGGAAATACAACGTTAAGATTTGCTCTTTGAATGCACATTGTGGTGCCAGCAATAGTATTCCTGGGTTGCTGCTTGTCCAGTGGGCAACATTTATTTCTTCACAATTCTTGTCCCTGAAACAAAGTATCTGTGTTCAGAATTTTCCTTTAAACTTCTGCATTCAAATTAGTTTATCTTAATCATTTGTACCAAAATGTTACTATTCATTATTAACACATGTGTTCCAAATTCAAGAAAACTAACAGCAGGCCCCAAGTCCAGGGCTGCTTTCTCAAACTCTGACCCCTAGGCTGTGGTTATTCGTGCATTTTTGTTGACTGTTCTTGTAACTGAACTACATTTGCTTTCTCAATGAGCACAATTTACAAATTTTCCAACACATACTAAGTTCTAGCAAATAAGTAGGAAAATGTTATGCAAAATATTTTGAGAGGAAATCCTCAAATACAAATCTCTGTAAAGATTTTGTACAGTGTAAGGGAGCACTGTCTTTTGAAATTACTCCTCTGTGTAAAGCTTAGGGTTTCATGTTGGATTGCATTACTGTGTTTAAGTTCCTGGCAACTGAAGTTTCCAACAATTCAGGAAGTGTTTGTAAAAACCCCATCAACAGTATCAAGGTGTCAAGTATCTAGAGGAAAAAAGCTTATGATGTCTACCAACGCAAAGCAAGACATGAATGTAAGCTGGATTTTCTGCAGTACATAGAAATAAACACAGCTAAACGCAGTATGTTTGAGGTTGGGTGGTTTCTTTTGTTAGTTTCTAGAGATTTAGCTTTCCCCCACTGCTGCTTTAAAAAACAAGTTTACATGCTGGATCTAATTACTCAACAGTAAGTACATTTACAGGACAAAAAAGAGCATTGGGTCTCTTTAGTGTATGATACACAACAGCTGTGTTTACATTACCCAGTGCTATAGCACAACAGACCATACCAGCCACTAATATTTTACAGCATCACATTACACTATGGCTCCTGTTAATTATAAAGAAAGTGATTATGCTGTATCTATGTTTATTCATCCATCTTTAGCTAGGTGCTTACACTTTACGAGGAATGCTGTCAATAGAGTACACACATCTGTAAGTAGCACATACCTGCTTACAGCTAATGAATGAAAGAATATTACAATAATTTGCAATAATTTTAAATTATTTTTGTACTAGGTATACTTTTACAAAAACATTGTAAAACATTGTAAACATTATCCTCTTAAAAAGGCAATCTTGATAATTTTTTCTTACTTCACTTACCATCTCTAAACAATTAACAATTTTTAAATTCTTTAAACAATTTTATTTCTCATTTCAGAAGTGGTCACAAAAATTGGTTTGCTATAAGTCCAATCTGCTTTTTTGTTTGTTTTTAATAAAGGATATTACTTCAATTTCCCAGAAAAATGAAAAAGCCATTCTTAATGTTCAGGAAGATATTTTCAGTTCCTTTATGTGGAATACTTAAAAATTCTAAGGGTAGCAGAGTGCTGTATTGTTACAAGATCCTCACCGCAGACTGAAGCAGAGTAAGAACAAAGACAAATTCAACTGAAAAATCCATGACCCGGTTATTTCACGAGTCCCAAAGGGACAGAGTGGACCGGGACAGAAATCAACCCTCCCTAACAATTCCTTCCCTGAACTAATATATTTTCTGTAATAAGCAGGCAAGGTAGTGCATTAAGAGGAAAAAGAATGAGACAGACTATACCCCTGGGCAGGGCACACACCGCCCCCATCCCTTTTCCCTAGACAGATTAGGCAACTGAGTTTTTAGAACTAGGACAGAAAGCTTCTGTGGAAGACCAGTAGTCAGTCTGCAATGCATTACTAACGGAGAAAGTGTTTTCCTGCATCATGTTAATATACACAATTTTTAAACAAAGAAGGAACCACATCATATTCTAAGTGGAGCCAGAAGCTCTCTGCAATGTATTTCACATTTTATGCAGAATGCTTCCAAAATCCAGTGTTTTATCTACTTCACTACTGACGCCTTAGGATTTTTATGTATTTGTAGATTTTTATACAGCTATGTAGTTTCTTACATTTAAGAGTAGCTAGCAGCTTCTAACACCTGTGCTAGATTCCTGGATTTTCTGTCTTAAGAGTCAGAGAGTAGCTGGAACACCATGCCTGGGACGCATGTACCAGGGCTGAGATAATTAGATACCATATTAGTCAAAACAAGAAAGGATGCCCAGCAATCTTGGAGAAGCTCCAATAAGGGAAAGTGGCATGAAGATGACGATAAAGGATGAAGTAAGGGGCCTTAAGACCTCCAACTCAATTCTCGGAGAGGCGTGCCATGGGGCAGACCCAGGGGAAGTTCTGGGTATGGACAGTTCTTAGATTGGATGCAACCTTTAGATATGATAACTGAGTAGTATTATAAAACTAGTAAGACCTCAGTGCAGGGGGGAGCTCAAGCTCAGAAGATCAAAAGTGAAATGCTCAACATCACATCTGCTTGTGTGGGGCAGGGGGGTGCTTCCCCTCCCTTGGTCTCCTGGGCCGGACCTGAAGAACCTTGAGTCCTGCTTGAAGGAAGATGAGACCAGTATTGGGGAAAGGCGGGTGTGAATATGCATTCCTGGGGCTTGAAAACTCAATAAAGCTTCTGCTCTCCTCATCTTACCTCCTCACACATGGAGGTGAGATAGGGGAGCAGCTGCAAAAAGGGGGTTTCTCCCTTGTTTACGGTGGGCTAGGAAGTGAGGTGACTTGGGCCCAGTTGTTTCAAAGAGTCGGTGTTTTCCAGCCTGTGGGTGTTTCACCTGGGAGGGGCAATTTGCCCCTTGGGGCTTCAGTAAAGACAGGGCAAAGTGTAGCTCAGGGGATGGCTGGGCACAGCTGGAAAATACTCTGAATACCCTGTCCATGTCTGAAGCAGTAGTGAGGGTGGCACTTGGAAAAAGAGCTCCTTCAGTAATCCTGAGGCCATGAGTTCCAATCCTAGCTCCGGGGAAACTTCTTCTGCCTGTTACTTGTCATGACAGGTTGTACACTCTTTTTATACTCTTTTTATACTGCTTTATACTCTGTACCCTGAAAACCCTGTAAGTAAAAGAACTCTACTTTGCCCAAATAATATTGTCTTGGAAAGTTTTTTTCCATAACCATAAGGCAACACTACAATGAAAATAAACCAAAAATTTCATTTCCTTCATCCCAAGTCTCTAAAGGAACAAGACTGAAGTAGGTCTATTTTCAAAGCCTTTCTTATATCATTCTTAGGCCTCTCACTACCTGGTATGCCTTAGCAAAAACAGTAACAAGGCAATTTGTCTGGAAAGAAAGTCTAGTCAGCACTTGTAGAGGGGCTAGCAAGGAAACTCTTTCCTTCAGAACCATCCCTTCGGAAAAATTGGAAATACGTTAATGATATGTGTGAACAGTAGCAGCAGTCACTGTCCCGTCCCTGAGTGTCATAACCAACCTAACAGAAAACAAGATGGGAGAGCCAACAGTGCCTTAATTTGCAGTGGAACAACCTTCAAATTCAGCTGTTCCACAGCCAAGCCCCAATGATCTAGAATACAGATCAAATGCCTTTGGTGACCACACAGAAATAAGGCTTCTCCAATAGCTCACCCTAGGGAAAAGAAACACACAAATGCAGCACAACCAAAGTGGCAGGAGCTGTTCTGGCTTTGGAGTTCACCTCTAGCTGGCAATCATCTGTGACTGAACTTCTGCACAAAGCCTACTTATTTCAGATCACATTTGTATTTGTAGTAATTGATTCATGCACCAAGCCAAAGATCCATATAATTCATGAAGCTGTCTTCTCTATTCTATCCATTCGCTCCCACTCACTGCCAAAAAAATTCTCACTTCTCGTTCCTATAAACAAGCTACCTCTCAGTGCTCTTTTGATGCAATAATACATAGTACCTAAGTTCTAAGAAGCTCTCATCATGCAGCAGGCTGTTTTGTTTCATTTCAAGGCAGACCATGTTGTCCACAGACAGAAAATCGGGTTACTAAAGATAATCAGTATTCAAATTTATCCACAGAAAGCAGACAATTAAGAGTGTGCCATTAAAACTGTAATTTTTAAATAATTAAACTGGTTTAATTTTAGGGCATTAAGATTCAGCAAACACCAAGATATAAAATACAATGATTCCAGGAGAAGTAATGAGACTTATGCTAAAGAGACACTGTATTGCTCCTTCTGGGTGAGTACAGCAATGGCATTAAAAACTGATAATTTGTTGGCTATCCAAGGTACATTTTACCTTCTCAAGAGCTTCTAGGCCATGTTGTTTTCTTTCTTTTTTTTTTTCTTCAGCTGATTTATTTCTTGATCTCTTTGCAGCAATTCAAACTCTTTCTTACGAAGCTCATCTTTAGAATGCTGGAGTTTCTTCTCCAAGCTCTCAATCTGAACAGAAAATACAATGAAATCAGAACCAATATTTTACCAAAGTCTGAACGATTTAAAAAAAAATAAAAGCACAAAACAAACAAAACTCACAAATACCATCGGTATTACCTCTGACTTTGGATTCCATTGTCAAGTTTTTAGTTTGTCAACATTTCCCTTTACTAAAAGAGCAGTTTGGGAACTATATCATATCAAGTGAAAATATAAGTTTTTATTTTTGCACTCTTTCATGCCAGAAAAAAATTATAGTTTCAATTGATAAATGAGGTATTTTTGCTGGTACATTATTAAGGTACTCCCTTCTCTTTCCCTACAATAAGAAACCAATTTTCATCTTCTAGATTAAATTAGGCCAGCTATTGTGTCCCAGGACCAGATGTTCTCATCAAATTAGCTCCCCTTTGTTAGGGAAACTGTGTTTTTAGTTAAGAAAGAATTACCTGTTTATTGCATTCCTTAATTTCCAACTCTGACTTTTCTAAATTGCACTGCAATTGAATTATTTGTTGTTCCATTTCTCCCCTATGTTCACAAACTGTCATATCCAGCTGTGTAATCTAGAAGTAAGAAAGGAAGAAAAGGAAATATTTTATTTTGAACTACTACGCAGATTTTAAGAAGTAATATTACAAACTATGACAGCAAAATGAATGAAATTAATCCTTTGTAGCCTCAACAGTATTCTCTCAAGTAGTCAACATAAAACTGTACCCTGGCTCTATCTTGTTTAAAATATAGTGGCCAAAGATAGAAAGAAAAGGAGAAAACTGGGAAAAAGTCCATAACTGAATATGTTAGGTCCTCATATACACAGAATACAAGCCTATTTCTCATTTCAAAAGAAATATAATGAGTACTTTATTATACTAATCCACTTTTTAGAAAGTGCCAAATTTTGCAAAAAAAAAATAAAAAATCATCAAATGCTTTGATAAATTCCTGGAGCAGCTTGCAGAGTACTGGGGGGAAAATGTATTGCTAGATCTGGCCTCCTTACAGTGCCAGTTGTTTAAATAGATTTATTAAAATCCCCACTCCTTCTCTCTGAACCTCAAATATTCTTGAATATGAAAGCTGCTGACTCGTGCAGGAAGAGGCTAACTGTGAGTGACAGAAGAATTCTCCCATGATGGGCATCAAATCCTGAAGGCAGACCAAAAGACTGGAAATATTTCAAGTGAGCTACAGAAATTTATTCTCAACAAAGATACCATTTCATATTTAGAGGCTGCTTTAGAGCTAATCAAACATGCTCCAGTGCAAACAAGGAAAGGAGTCTATCATCTCCAAGCACATTTCAGCACAGCTCTTTCCTTCCTCTGAGCAAACATCAAGATGAGAACAGTTGTCTTACAACTTTATCACTAATGGAGAACTATGAGACAGGTCAGCATGAGGCTTCTGTTCCCTCAAAACAGTCGTCTGTGGTCCCCTGGGGAGCACAACCCGATTTCCCTGGTACCATCAGGCTTCAGTACCTCAGAGCTGGTTCTGAGGCTGACACTGTGGCTATAGTAACAGCACAGCTGGAGGCAATACGTCAAACCAATCAAGGCTAGCAGGCTTTTTATAAGTTTTCTACTACATAACAGGAACAATTGTCAGTAATGTACTTAAAATAATCTGACCTGAGCTGCTCTTTGTTTCAGTTCCCAATTCCTTTCTTTCAGTGCTCGGTCCATTTCAAGGAGTTCTTGCTTTTTGTCTTCAATTTCACCCTTGCAATACCTGAAATTCTCATATGTTTAACTGCTTAATGCACATTGAGTTGCTTAGCTTCATGTATGCAGCTTGAAAATCATGAGATCTATTACTTAAAGGCATATTACCCTAAACACGAATCAACTAATTGATTGCAAAGAAACAAACGCAAATGGAATAATTCTGTTTACTATACGCCAGGTGGAGACTTCCCAATACCTTCATTATTCATGTTATTTAATGGGCTACATCAGGACAACACATTCTTAAAAAAGAATAGTACAGAAGAAAGTATCATTGATTTATGGTCAGAAAGCAAACTGGACAATTTCACTATTCTTCTTACAATTACTTCACAGATTTGGGATTCAGAAAACAATTTCAGCAGATTTTAAAACAGAATTCCCAAAAAAGAATTCAGCACCGCTTTTAGAAATTAAAGTGAGCTGAGGAGCTCAAGTATCAAGTTATCTTACAGCCACAAACCACCTAAAAATTATAGACAGCTGTTAAGAACATTACAAACTACTACATCCAAACTACTTGCTATTCGTAAGGAAAAACTAACACAGTCAGATTTGGAAAAGATATCAGCTTACCTGAGCTCAGCTGTTAACTCCATGACAGCAATGTGCTTTTCCTCCAGAGAGGACTGTGCATTCTGTAATGCATCTTGCAATTCCTGAAGCTGTGTTAAAGCGATTTTTAATTCTCCACGGGCACTCTGTAATGCAGGTTCTAGTTCTGCTATTTTCTGTAAGGCTTCCCTGTGGCAAGTCTCACTTTGAAGCAGCTTGTCTTCTAAATCATTCACTATTTTACACACATACACACCCACACACACCACAAAAGACAAAATGCTTAATCATCAGTACATCAGGGTCTTTATGCAACACCACTACCTAGTAGCATTTGTGGTCATAATGAATTTTCAGTATCAGTACTTTTTAGGACAGTCTAGAAAAACCGTGACTTCTGATACAAAAACCTTTTTATGGCACCTAAGTCTTTGTTGTTTCTATTCGATTTAAAACCTACAATTGATTTGAAATAGAAGGATGTATCTAAAAACATCTGGCCAAGGAGAAAGTACAGTAATACCAAGGACAATATAGTAATCGAGTATGTAGCGCTATGAAAAATGCAAGCAGAATTGCTGGTATTCCTCTGGTTTAAAACAATGGTACAATTAAATTAAATGGATAAGAATGGATTGGAATGTTTATTTCAAAAGACTCCCTTGTGGGGTTTTCTGTTTCTTTTAAAGAGCTGAATTTTTGTGAACAGCATATGCCTTTATTAAATGTATGTCTCATTTGATTATCACATTAAGAATCTGCATTACCAGTTTACAGGGAAACTACTTATTCATTTCACCTGGCATAAAGGTGTATACCACAGAAGTGAGAATTTGCAAAGGTATGTTAAAAAAAAGTTTGTGAACGTGTTGTTTGGTTGGTTGTGGCTTTATTTGTTTGGGGTTTTTTTTAACTATGGAATTACCAATACATTAAAAGAATATTATAATTTTTTGACTCTCATGTACTTGAAATGAAACAGAAAAGGAAAAATGTCTAATACATAAAGAGAAATGGCATAATGAAAGGAAACCTGAGAAACAAAATAGCCAAATTACCCTCATTTGCCTTTTTATTGAGCTCTGATCTTGCTTCTTCCAAAGTGATATCCAACTGATTTATCTGCACTGCTTTGTTTTCATTATCTTGTTTTAATTGCACTACTTCTTTCTCCATACCAGTAAGTTCATTCTTGCACTGATCCATCTCCAATTTAATCTGCCTAGTAGAAGCAGCCAGAAAAAAATGAACCGTGTAATAACAAAAACAACAAATGTATGTCCTTACATGCTTTAAGACAAGTGTTTGTGAATAAAACAGAAAGAAAAAACTCACATTAAGTAGGCTTCTCTTGCAATGAAAACCATGTTCTGTAAGACTAGCAAGCTGCCCTAGAATATATTATCTACAATTACAAGCAAGCTGATATATATATGAATTGAACTGCACTATGAAGTGCCATCTTAAGGCTAATAAGTTGCCAGGACATGCATTAATTCCTTTGGAAAACTGGTTTGGAAACTCATGCCTCTGCTAGTTAGAAGCTTCTCTTCTGATTTCCAGTCTATGCTCGTACAGAGGCTGAAGCGTGTAACTACAGAGCTGAGCACCATTTCAGACAGCAATCTTTCTGATCCACAAGTCTAACTGCAGAATGCAGATATATGTTATACTGAACCTACCTGATTGTACAATTTAGCTCATCCACCTTCTGTCTGTTTAGATCTGCTTCCTGAGCAGCTAGATGAAGTTTCTCCTCTACTTTTCTCAACTCATCTCCTGCACATGCTTTCTGCTTCTGAAGCTCTTTTTCCAGAGTGGATACCTGGCAAATGGCATCAAAGAGTACTTTTAAATTGCATACCAAAGAAACACACATCCTTGTCTTGCAACTCACATTACATAATGAGAGTTTTAACACAACAGATGTCTTTATAGTCTGTATATAAGACTAGAACTTTGCATATTTCAAAGACAAATAGTTTCTAGTAAATATAATGACACAATGTTCTGAATTGAATTGCAGTCTAGGGTTTGATTTTCCAAGTACCTAACGCACTAATGTGAGCTAGATTTCCTGATAGCATAGAACCTGGATTAAGATAAAACTAAACCCTTAATTTTAGATATATCTAAAATAATAATTATCAACTCAGTTATCAAAGGAACATTCAGATTTTAAAGGTATTACAAAAACATATACAAAGGCATTTAATTTTCTGTCTTTATATGTAGACACTTGTCACCATACTGTACCTGTTGTTCAAGTTTAATTTGATTATCTTCCAGCTCCCCATTTCTAATAGTTTCTTGCTGTAACATTTGCTGCTGATGATGCAAAGTTTGTTGTAGAAGAATATTTTGTTCACTTATGTCCTGAATACTCTGATCTTTTATTTTTATTTCTTTCTGTAAATAACAAAGCTGAAAAGACATTTATTTTCCATTACAATAAAACATTTTTATTTGTACTTGCATTAGCTATTCTCTTTTAATAAGCACAGAATCACACCTATGATTCAATAAAACTTCTGGGTCTGCATTTAGTTGCATTACAGTTTAAACAGTACATAACCTCATAATTCATCACTGAGTTGTGCTTTATAAAGTGAGCATAGTGGGAACTTATCAGTCCCAGTTTCTGATTCTTGTTTTCTAAATATAACTTGTCAATATTTTAAAAACACACATGACAGATTTTTAACTCTAAATTATTGAACTACTTTTCTTTATGTCTCAGGAAGTCCTTGTTTTCCTCTTAAGATTTTGTTTTCAGTCTTCCCTTTTATTTCTTTCTACCTCTATGACAATAGTCATTTCAATAAAAACAGAAATTTTGAGTGCCTAACTTGTCCTGTGTTGAATAGTCTGATTTCTCAGTGGAAGTATTTGGGGGTGGGGGGGGAGAAAGTGTCCTTTAAAAAAAATCAAAAAGGAATCACTAACTGCTCACTCAAAAGAGGAAGTAGTAACTGAAGTAGTGAGTCAGACTCATGAAAACAATGGTCACGAGTACAAAGTCTCACTTGCCACGCTTGATGTTCACACAGCATCCAGTCTCTTCTTCGTATGTAGGATAAGAACAGCAGATTTTAGGGCTTAGAAAGCTGCAGTAAATATCACAGCCTTATGTGTCACACAGACCACAGATCTCCATCAAGTTACTCCTGTAGAGGGTCTAGCAATCCCCATTTGATCCAAGTTCTTCTCTCAGCAGGTGGTCCAGCACTGACATGGACAGCCCACTGTATAATTACTTCCTTAGCCATATCCACAAATAAAAATTCAGGCTGATATTTAAACTCAATTCTTTCTTGCTTTCATGTAGTAGTGGAAAGTATGATAAAACTCCGGGGCTTGAAGTAAGTATTTTCTTATGCCCAGGACTTCTTCCCCATTAAGACAGTTGAACAACAAATCAATTAGGTGCACCTAAATTCATATTGCAATAGTGCTCCCTCCATTTTTTCCCCAAGATAATGCTTTGTTTCACATAGTTCTGATTTTGTTACTTCTTTCAACAATTCATTTATCTTGGTGCTTCTTTTCCCTAAGCTTATCCAGTGTTTCTTAGTTATGATTTACCCATTTGCCCTCATAAGTTGCATCGTCTTTTCCCAACTTACTTCCTGTTCACAGTTCCTGTTGCAAATGTTTTGGCTGTTATTTCACAAACTTTCAGATTAAATCAATCATAACAAGTGTTCTCTGCAATACAGAAGAGTTGTAAAACAAGCTATTACCTCTTCAGACCTGTCTTTGAGCTGATTTTCAAACATCTCCTTATTTTCTTGCGACTGATGCAAGTACAGTGCAACTTCTTCCTTACAAGCACTTAGTGCTGCCTCAAGTTGTTGTACCTAGTTGAATGCAACAGATTGCTTAAAAGTGCATGGCATAGTTTGTATTAACTAGTCTAAAAATGGTGTTAAAAGACATCTTTGTGTAAAATGTCCAAAAAGCTACATTTTTATCAAAAGAGCTTACTCACTTTGATTGTTTCTTCCATTAACTGACTTTCCAGCATCTTCAATCCCTGATCTTTCTCAACATTTTGATTTTCCATTTCCTGTTTGTACACATATTTTTATTCAAGAGAACAAAATGTAAATATAGTAACAAAATGTAAATATAAAATGTAAATATAGTAAATATAGTAATATAGTAACAGTAATTTAATAAAAACTCATATTAAGAATCAGGAAGAAAAACCCAGATCAGCGTATTTAAAACACAATTGCTTGTATAATGCATTTGGGTACATGGCACTCTGAAGTGCATTTGGTTCCTGACAGATGTCCCTTCATATTCTGCAGCAGCAGGCATTATCAGACTAGAGTGTTCTTGGTTTTCCACCTAATGCATAATAGATGCAATTGTTCTTTATCCAGATCTATTTCCTCTGATTAGAGCAAGAAGCCCAAGGGGCAAACCAGAGACACAAAGAGAATGCTGAGATAGAAAATGATGAAAAGTCACTACAGTTTGTACAATATATAGTCATAGTAGCAGTAAATGGTGACTACACTAGATTCAGTCAATTACTCAAACAAGAATTAAAAAGCAAAAACATAAGCATCTTTAATTTTCTCCAATTTTTCCATGTATTTATGGATATGCTTTTCATTATTTTTAGTCACTTGTTCAGTTTGCATTTAAAGAAAGTCAAGAGCCGACCTCACCTCTCTGCTTCCTTTCAGCAGCCCATCCAATGATTCAATGTGATGCTGTTTATGTATAACCTCTTCTTGTAAAATAGATATTATTTTCTCTTGTTCAATGAATTGTTGATCTTTCTTCTCCATCTGTGCCTGAAGCTGTCCGTAAGTAAATCATCATTTGTTATTTTAATAAGAATTTGTCATCTAAATGTCATTCACTTCTATTCACCCATCACTTTTTTAATGAAAAGTAAATACATCCCTCCATCAGCAGTATTGCACAGTCTTAAAATTACCAAGAAATCCCAAAAACTTAATGTCTTAATTCAAGAGGAGAATCAAGAGAATGAGGGCAGACAGATTGTCATTGTGTCATCAGCCAAGACAGTAAGACATGCACACATTCTTTAGTTAAAGATTACAAGCTTCTTGAACAGCTAGAAATAGCCACAGTTATTTTTCTAATTGCATGAAGCAACAGAGTTCTTCTTCAAAGACTGAAAAGCCTTTGAACAGTTCTCCCTGAACACAGATGCTCATAAAGCCCAGGCTGGCAGATGTTCAGCCAACAAGAGAACATTGTTAGGGGCTGTCATGGTTTAAACCCAATAGGCAATAAAGCTATACTTTTTTTTTGCTAATTCTTCGGAGCAAAGAACAACAGTACTTTTCCTAAGTCCTAATTTCTCTTTAGTTGAACAGAAAAGAGGATATGAATATTTCAGAGGAAAAGTTGTATAGACTTATATGGAAAATGTGGTAAAATCAGGAAACATAGGGAGAAGAAAGAACTTTTTAATGTAACTTCTTAAATGTGTCTCAGAATTACAAGAAAGACAAAGAAATTAACATAGGACAAAGTTATCAAATATAACACTCATACGTATTAGCACACAAGGAAGGTCTTACTAGTTCAATCTGCTTCTTCGTCTCTTTGTGCTGCTCAAGGTGAGCCAACTTTGCATTTTCAAAAGCAGAATTTATTTTCTCATGTTCCTCACTGATAGTTGCTTCCAACTCATGAATGCGTCTGCTTTTTCCCTGGGAAATGGCAACAACATAAAGGACAATAAAAGTATTTAGCATTTGATCATCTAGTTTCTAGATCTTGTAAAATAGCAACACAGAAAATATTGAAGTTACACACACCGTGTGTCATCTCAAAGGATGTCACACCTGTAATGTGGGTATAGAGGGTCAGTAAATGCAGCCACTAGAGACAAGGTGTCTGCCAAGGTGGACGATGGCACAGGTAATTCTGACAAAGACAAAAAGAAATTCTGTGCTCATATGGAGAGATGGCATCTTTAAAATACCATTTTGAAGATTTTTTTTATTCACAGGTCTACATGTATTTCACTGAAACAAATGGCAATGCTCCAGTTGACTTCAACAGGACCTATCTTCACTGCACATATCATAAGCAAAAAGTAATACGTCCATTAATAACTTACCACATTCAAAGGCAGGAAAAAAGAGATGGTTTGTTTGAAACAAGATTTGGTTTTTAAAAACAGATACCTAAAAATTGCACAGATTATTTAGCAGATCTGAAAGTCCATCCATTATGAGTATGTGGAATACTACTGTTGAAGTTGAAGCTCCACTTATGTCTTTTCACATAAATGTAGTTTCTCACTAAGAACATTTTACCGTGAGTTCCTGTTCCAACTCAGCATTTCTTGCTGCAGCAATGGAATAAGCAATAGTCTTTTCTTCCAACTGTTTCTCAAGTGCAGAAAGTTGAGAAGATTTCTTTCTTATCTGAAATTAAATATGGCACAAAACAGCATATAGACAACTATTACGGGTTTATTCAAGTATTTGTATATACTTTCTTATCACCAATTCCATTTTAGCTACTACCATAATATCTTTAATTAATTGTTTGCTTTTGTTATCTATTAAATTTTATTATTTACAGAGAAAGATTCAGGACAATTTACCTAAAATTTATCCAATTAATGATAATTATCAGTGAAATAGCTATTATGGACTTATAACATTTATGTCCTTTATTAGGAAAGACTGCGAATCCCATTATGCTGAACTCTATAAACAAATCAGCACTGGAATGTAAACATTAGCATTTTAACCTATTCAACCTGAGAAGAGCTGAAGCTTAATTTCTTTCTTTTGTGAATCTCTGCTAACAGTGTTTATCTCTGGCAACTGTACTAACATTTAATGAGGAAAAATGCAAGTGTATTTCAACATCTATTTCCTAAAATTACACATTAATTCAACCATACAAAAGCAGAAAGACTGAGCATATTGTCCACATAACAAATCAAAGTAGTAGGAGAAAAACCCACTAACTTTATCAGCTTTAAAACTGAATTTCTAACAACTAACAAATTAAGGCTGCTATCTTTAAGTTTTTCTGCTTGCTGAAAAGTTTAGTTCAAATTCTTCTCAAACAAATCAGATTTCAAAATTAATACGGCAATTGCAGTTTTCCCATAACTATTGTCTTCGCTATCTTTGATTACTGAACTAAAGAGAAAGTGACATATTTTCTTCAGTTCTGCTAAACACTTACTTCTCTCTCTAAGCTACTAGTTTTTGAAGCCTTCTTCAATAGGTCTTCCTGTATGACTTGAAACTGCCTGGTTCTTTGAGTCATGCTGGTCTTCAAAGAAGAATTCTCATCATCTGCTTTTGTCAGTTTAGTGCGTAACTCTTCTATCTCTTTCTGGAATCTTTGCCTCATCTTTTCAAATTGCTTGCTTATAAGTTCCAACTGTTGACATTTTCTCCTCTCTCAAAGTAGAAAAAAAAAAGTTTAATTTATAAAAGAACATACAAAGCTATAATGGAACTGAAAGCTATGACTCATAAAAACAAACCAAAAAGTCCCCAACAAAAAAACAACAAACAAACAAGAAGAAATGAAGACAACATCATTATATACAGATGCCTTGAAATATTTTTTAGAGCAGTCCTAATAGTAATCAAAGAAGCAACTGCAGAAATACTGCAACAGCAGGATACAAAGAAAAGTATCAACAAAAATATGGAGACCTTAGCATAATCTGCATAAAGAAAAAAACACGTGGTTCCACTTCAACACAACTCCTAGCTTGGCTATTGCTGAACAAGTAACTAGCAAAAGAAAGAATATTGGGCCCGGAGAGCATGACAGTTTCCAAGGTGGCAAAATGCCACCAACCCATACCCTAGAGCTCACAGAGATAGATTTAAAAATAAAACTACAAAAGCAATATAAACCCCACCACAACATATCTGTTCTGTGCATTCACTGGACAGAACTGCACAACTATTTCAGAAAGCTTACCTCCTTGACTTCTGATCAATTTGACAGGCTCTGTTTCCAGGCTGCATAACCTGCCATTTTCTTGTCCTTCATCACCATTAGAAAGATGCTCAGCTCCAGTGTAGACAGTCGAGTTTGCATAAGGCTTTTGAATTTCTGCTTCTTTCATTGACAGTTTAATGCTATTATAAAGGAGACAACTATTTAACATTCTTTCTACATGCTAGTTCTAATACCACCTTATTATCTGCCTATTCTTGCCATAATTCAGTAACCAGAAAGTTATACCTTAAGTCTGCAATCACCGGTTTACTTGATTCACCACCCGTTTCAGAGATAGCTTCTTTTGTTGAAGAACTCAAAAGCTGGTGTTTGAAATGGTGCCATTTAAACTAAAAATTAAGGGAAACCAAAAATCAATGAAAAATCAATTTTTTATTGCTTCATAGCATGATTAATTCATGTATTATACCAGTATATGAATTTTAAGACACACGTACCAGGATGTTTGAAGTTTGGATAACGTGATCTTTAAGATTATTCAATACATAATACACTTCTAAGGCTGTATCAGTTACTGTACCTCTTCAGATGTACTTGAGGACAACTGAGAAATAATGGTTTCTAGTATGTTGAGCTCTTCCCTTGAATCCTCAATTTCTCGACGATATAATTTCAAGTGGTTATGTTGCTGTGCAGTAAGTGCTCTCAGCTCTGCATTTTCACTTAATAGAGCATTTTTCTCTTTAAGGACTACTTCTTTTTCAGAAAGTTCACTCTCAAGCTTGATGATCTTCTGATCAGACCGACTCAGCATTGATGTCATTTCAGTGTTCTTTCCCTCTAGACTCTTAATTTCTTCTTTCATGTTTTTATTCTCTTCCTTTAATTGCCTAAAAAGGCATTTAAAAGGTATAGCTCAACACTGAGGATTTTCATTATTAGGAGTACCAGAACACACCATAACTACAGTTTTACAAGTTTCCTTCCTCTCAAAATCTAGGCTTAGCTCTGTACAAAGGACAGAAAAGTTTTCACTGCTTTACTAAGCCTTCACTATTCCTAAGGACCAAGTTGTAATGTGCTATCAGCAAACAAAAGGAAAAAGTCAACTACTTCTCATTCTTAAGCAACTCCACTAAGTTTTGAGCACTGTCCCTAAATAGGAAATAGACCAAATGGCTTTAACAGTGCTGAAGCCAGGGCAATTTAAGAACAGGGTAAAATAACTATATATAAGAATACATAAAACCAAAATGGATGAAGATACTAAGACTGTGCTACTCTATTATTCTTTTACTAACGAGAGGGAGGGGTCCCATTTTTCCCTTCATATCTGCTTGTACACTGAGACAACTGTACTTTTAGCTCAGCAAATATTATTTACTCTTTTAGGTACTTGTTGGTTTACCAAAGTAAATTAGCTCAGCAAAATGCCAAACCCAGTGTAACTTAGCAGGAAGAACAGTTGAGAGAAAAAAACCCCATCAGCAGCAGAGACCTATATTAAGCAGGCTCAGAGTAGTGGAAGGGTGTTCACACATTGTCCACTCTTGCCAAAATGGCCTAAAGAACAACTGTTTAGACAGGAATGTGAGCATGGACAACACATGTAAATGGAACACCCCAAAATGTCTGTGCAGGTGTTGGTCCAAATGTAACAATTCTAACAGAGCCAGCTGATGGTTGTCCTCCCTCATTATAGTAATGAGGGAACTACCAAAGGACTTCTGAAAAAAGGGGGGCTCAGCTTGAAATGAAACATACAAGGAGCACAAAAAATTTTAATAGTGGGAAAGGACCTTGTAGTTGGGATGAGAGCAGTCAAACCAGGTTGGGCCATTCCAGAAGCTGCAATCAGCACAACCTCCACTGCGGCCTGAGCACAGCCTCCCACGGGATGCCAAGGGTATCCTTCCCCGTAGCTAGGGATGGACACCACTTGTGCAACAAGCAGGGACTGGTCCCTGGCAGTGTCAGGGAAATCACAGGGTGCCTCTCGTGGGCAGGTGCGTTAGCAGAGCACAGGCAGGAGAACAGGGACATGTGAAACCAGAGTGCCTGCAGCAGCAGAGAGTGGCCAAGGGACCAGTGTCCCCAGAAGGCTTGGTGGGGAGTGGCTTCTTAATTGTGAATGTGTGGCAGCATGTGGGATGAAAACATTTAAGGATTAGTTACAGAAAATAATGCAGAAAAATGTTTTTGTTTGAGCTACATGAATGGAGCAGCACATTAATAGTGACAACTGTACCATGCGATTTCTTCTCAAATAACTGTACAGAGATTCTTAAAAGCCTTTGCATTACCTCAGTTGCTCTTCTAGGATGTTTAGATCCTTTCTGTAGCTGAGACACTTTTCATTCAACTTCTCTTTTTCTTTTTCACCATTAATTAAACGTTTTCCCAAGACTACTTCTTCAGCTTTAACCTTAAAAAGTAATTTTATCTCATTACTGTACAACAATAAACTAAGCTTACATGGCACACAGGCTACTTTTAAAAGAATACTATGAACACTATGCTCCTTCTTTCTTTTCCCTCTGGTAAGTCTGTAGATAATTCTATTGTTCACTGTTGTGAAGAAAAGGAGAGTGGCAAAAAGGTTTTCTTCTTCTGTCATTTGGAAAACAGTTAATTTAATATTTTAGGGCATATTTATAGTTCTCAATCTCCTTCCACGAAGAAAGAAATCTAATTAAAAAAAAATTCTCTTCCCACAAGGCAGGAAGCATTAACAATTTTGATCACTTGAACTTTGGGAGGTGACTTTATCTTAGTTCTCTAGCTCATGTTTCATTGAACAGGTTATACATATGCAGTAAGAGTTCTTTTAAAAGGACCTTATACTTTTAAAACATGAAATTCACAGCTGGCAAGCAGGAGACAGAAGAAACAGCAGCACTACTAGGATACTCCAAAGACACAGACTGTCCAGACTGTGCAAAGACAGTGTAAAACTGTATAAGTGAATTTATCACCACAAACAGTTGTTTACCCTGTCCCATCTCGCTTAGGACTTTGCCACCAACAAGCTGAAACAATCAACTCACTGGTGAACCTGTTGCTGCCTAGTTTACTGGAAGAAGAAAACTCTTAATAGCAATGGCAAAAACTAACGAAGAAAAAACTCTCACCTTTTCTAATTTTTCAGTTATTTCCGCTTTATACTTTTTGAAAGCTCTAGTCAGCTCCTCTACATTCAACAAAGCTTCATTTCTTTGCTGCTCTGCTCTGCAAAGCAAAAGAAGCAAACTGATTTTAAAAAACACAATTTCCAGCCATTGTGTAACTATGTCCTCCAATTACTAAAAACAGCAACTAAAGTAATTGCTCCAGGTACTTCCTTTCTTCTTCCAACTTTCCAAGGCACAGATATCACTATGACATCTGGCAGAAGCTCAGCTTTTCTGGAGCACCAGAGTATTTACGGTTGCAACTAGGAACTAAGTACAGCCAGTTCCAACCCCACGTGTTCTGCAAAAACAGTGGTCATAAACCAACACATTTCTTCAACCAGGAGCACAAGCCCCACAGTATTTCCATTTGTCTTGCTGTGAGAAGCTTACAGGTAATTTCATGGGTAGATACATAAGCCAAACAAAGAATCTGCATTCAAAAGATTGAAAAAATGCTTTCCCAAGTAATTAATTCAGTTTTCACCCCATGTAATGGAGCTAAATAAATAGAGCAGGTAGGAATCTTTTTATTTATTCCTCTCGCTTTTTTTAAATAACATTTTGGAGGTGATAGGACTGTATTTGTTAGCTTCCAACAGTAAAGAGAAATTAGCCAACCCTCCCAGTAGCCACAGAACCACTAGGCTAAAGGAGGCAATAGGAAAGGAAAATGGGGACTGAGATGGAATTACAGTACCATTTTCAGCAGTACCATAGAGACAGGCAAGATTAAGGTTAACAAAAATGTTCTCTAGGTTAAGTTGTGCTTTTATCACTTTCATTGCCCCAACTCCAAAAATACAGCACTCAGTACTGTTGAACACTGAGTACTGAGCATACATTGTAGGTTCTTGCAAGACAAAGACAAAAATAATTCAGGAAAAACATATTATGGACACTTTTCAGCCTTCCAGTGCAGTACATCTATTCTGAAGGGAAAAAACCAGCTGATAAACTGGGTATTAGTGCACCATATCAGCATGCAACTACCAGCTAATTTCAAGATTTTAAATGTGTCTGTTTAAATAATCAATACCTTCACACAGAAATTTCTTTTTTTTAAATAACATACTTAGAGCAGAAAAGTAATTTGATTCCACAAAATAAATGATTATCAATGGAAATAAACACATACTTATTATTTTGTATTCCATTTATTAAAATTACTTAGTACCTTTTTCCTTGCTTGCTTCGTTCAATTAACTCCATTTTCAGCTTTTTATAGCCCTTTTGATATCTTTGCAACATGTTTTCTCTTTGCATTGCTGTTTTCTGGTTTTTATCTAGTCTATCTTCTGCATCTCTAGCAAATAAACAAAGCATAATAAAAACCCAAGAACTTCTTTGTAAAGAAAACAGATTTCTGTTGTTCTTTTCTGCACACAATGTTTGAGAAGCACTAGTCAAACACACTGCAACTCTCAAAACTAGGCTTGGAACACCCAAAGTCTCCAGACTCCCCAGGAGTATGTCTGCAGTCTGCAGTGTGTCCAAACCTCAGTGGGCATCAGGTGTCACAGCTGCCAAGGACCCAGGTGACTGACCCTTTATATTACAGAGTGCACCACCATGTTTGAAAATACAAGTGCCTGTTACAACAGAACAAATGCAGTCACGTAGCACACAAGCACTCTATCCACTCATCAGGGCACACTTGTGGTCAGCACACATTCTAAACTGCCTTCCTCCACCAGCCTTTATTATTTTTTCTCAATGTCTTGAAGTACATTCAGCACAAAACAGATCACCTCTCTATATTTGGCTCTAAAATGAAAGTTTCAGACCCCAGATTACATGACCCATACAGTACCAGTAATTATGCCATCCCAAAAAAGAGATCAGACTAGCAAGCAGACAACAAAATGTTGATTTGAAAGTACACTTATTACTTCAGAATTTTATCTTGAGCTGAAACTTCTGCTTCCAAGTTTACAATCTGTTCTTTCAACTTCGGAATGCTGACTAAACGTGTCCCTAAAGCAGATTCCAGACTTGAAATCTGAAATACAAACATAATAGTGGTTTCATTAACGCTTGCATATGTAACTTTGGGTGAGACACATAAGAACACTCTGCTTACTGAAACACAGTGCTCTTAACCTCATTGTAAATTACCTTTGTTCATCTACACCAACTGACCTCTGATTTTCTGCTCATTTAAGACCCCTGCCAGTTCCAGAGTGATACGCTGTGTGGAAAAGTGATTTCTTCATATGTTAATCTTGTCTCTTCCTTTTCCCAAAAAGTTTATATTCAACTATTTCTTCTTTCAGTGCCAGACAATCAAATGTTTTGTTTATCTAGTTATTTGTATGTATTGGAGATAACATTTCTCAAACAAAAAGCACTAAGCATACCTATGTTTTATTAATACTATATGCAAACCAAATACATGAAAATAGCTGTCATGAAACAAACCTCTACAGACAAGCGTATACTAACTCAGCAATGATTTATTAGATATATTTCCTTCTAACCCATCTTCACCTTCTAATTTATTAATTTGGATTAATGAGGTCAATTCTTCTTTTCCTAGACAAATGACTACTGTGCCATTATTATTCACATTAATCTCAATATAGATCAAACACATGAAGGTACAGTACTAAATATACTCAACTATTTTCTTTCATAACTTATTTTCATTCTATGGCTTTCATTACTGGCTTTGGAACATGAATAGACAGAATTCATAATTAATATAGTTGTTTTGCCCATGGAGAAATAGATTCCGTTCAAGATTAAACTGAATATTAAATACATATTAAACTTAGATTAAGATAACACAAAAAAATAGCATACTCTGCTTGGAATTATGAACTCAAAAATCATGGTCACTGGGATGTTTGGCAAGTTTGGTGTTTATTTTTCTTTTTTATGAATACACTAAAGATACATACTTTTGTTTTTGACTGCATCAATTCAAAGTTCATTGTTTCCACTCTGTTCTTTAGGTAGTGGTTCTGAGAAGTCAAAGATGCATTTTGCTTATGAAGGGCATCCAGCTTCTCCTGAAGATGTTCATTTTCTTCCACATTTTTATTCAAAGTTGTGGATACCAAGTAAGACTAGACATAAAAATACATTTATATATATATATATATATACCCACACACACATTTATATAGGCATACATAAGCAATATATACAACAAAGAATCATAGTTTGGGTTGAAAGAGATCTTTAAAGGTCATCTAGTCCAACCACCTTGCAATGACCAGGGACACTCTCAACTAGATCAACTTCCTTAGAGTCCTGTCCAAGCTAACCTTGAGTATTTCCAGGGATGGGGGATCCACCACTGCTCTGGGCAACCTGTGCCAATGTTTTACCATCCTCATAGTAAGAAACTTACTTGGCCCTCTTTCAGTTTAAAACCATTACCCCTTTTCCTATCTCAACAGACCCTGCTAAAAACTTTGTCCCTATATTTCTTATACATCTTCTTCAAGTACTGAAAGGCTGTAATGGAAAAATCTGCAGAAAAACCATATTCAAACAATATTGTGTTTAAGAGTGCCCCACTGATATTGTCCAATGCTACAGTGTATCCACTCCAAAGCCCTGTCAGCTAAAAAACGTTTAAAAACATGGCAAAGATTAGAAAACCAAAGTAATCAAAAAAGTAATAAAGATACAATCTTACTTTGGATTTTCTTTGAAAATCCTGGTGAGATGTTTCACCAGAATTCTTCTTAGAGCTGGCAAAGCCCTCACAGTTGTCATCAGGCTGTACAAGGTCCTCCAGAGCAAAGTCGATCACCTCAGCAAAGCAGTGGCCGTAATGTTCACTTGTACTAGTGTTAGGAGGGAGAGTAAAAAGTTACTACTCCATTTCCTCTTTAATAAGGTGCTTATTAGAGTTGTTTATCAAACTCTAGTCAAACAAAAAGCACACACTGCCGAAATCCAATACACTGAATAAGGCAATGTACAAGAGACAGGTGGTTCTCACTCCCAAGTAGTCTCATACCTGGAAAGCTCTTTCTCTACTGTTTGCAGGCTCTTCTCAGTTCTCCTCAGCTGGGTCTGTAAGGACTGCACGTTTGCAAGCAGGTCTTCCTCAGCACCCCCTTTAGAGCAAGTCCACATACTACATTCCATTGGTACCTCACATATAGCTAAAACAGTACATAATATCAAAACACCGTTAAACACACGTGGAAACTATTTGCAAGATACTTTTAAAGACAGCAAAATAAAGCGAATAGAAAAAAAAGGACAAAAAATACAAAAAAATAGGGTTTTTTTTTCTTTCTAAGAAAAACTACAAGTTTCCAAATGTAAGGCTGTATTTCACACATGACCTCTTCCCATGCTCGCTAGATGAAAGTACCTGTTGTAACTAATAAGCTGTCTCTTTTGGGAAAGGCGCGGCCAGCCCCCCGCGCCCGGCCTGCAGTGCGCCGGCTGCCACGGCCCCTCACGCCGGGATCCCGCGGGCGCGGCGGACACGCACACCCTGCCT